>PVIC010052775.1:0-12038 GCA_004025085.1 Thryonomys swinderianus | reverse complement strand
CCTGAGGGACAGTGGGTTTGGGGCCGGCTGGGCTGGGCGTCCACGCCCTGCTGCGAGCTGGCGGTGCCAGGCCCATCCTGCGGTCCCTAGAACGGCTCCAGTGAGAAGCGGGAGGTCCGCCAGTTCCAGTTCACGGCGTGGCCGGACCACGGGGTCCCCGAGTACCCGACGCCCTTCCTGGCCTTTCTGCGCCGCGTGAAGACCTGCAACCCGCCGGATGCTGGCCCTGTGGTCGTGCACTGCAGGTAGGGGTGCCCCGCCCCCTCCCAGCCCCGCCCCACTGCCTGACCCCACCCCTCCCCGCGCCACCGCCCCTGCCCCGCCCCCTCCCTGCCCTGCCGCCCCTGACCCCGCTGTCCCTTCAGCGCCGGCGTGGGCCGCACCGGCTGCTTCATCGTCATCGACGCCATGCTGGAGCGCGTGCGGCCCGAGAAGACGGTGGACGTGTACGGCCACGTGACGCTCATGCGCTCGCAGCGCAACTACATGGTGCAGACGGAGGACCAGTACAGCTTCATCCACGAGGCGCTGCTCGAGGCCGTGGGCTGCGGCAGCACCGAGGTCCCGGCGCGCAGCCTCTACTCCTACATCCAGAAGCTGGCGCAGGCCGAGCCCGGCGAGCACGTCACGGGCATGGAGCTGGAGTTCAAGGTGGCCGCGGCTGCGGGGAGGGGCCCTCCCGCCCGGCCCCGCCCGCCCTGACCCGCCCCTCTCCCCGCAGCGGCTGGCTAACTCCAAGGCCCACACGTCCCGCTTCATCAGTGCCAACCTGCCCTGCAACAAGTTCAAGAACCGCCTGGTGAACATCATGCCCTACGAGAGCACCCGCGTGTGCCTGCAGCCCATCCGGGGCGTGGAGGGCTCCGACTACATCAACGCCAGCTTCATCGACGGCTACAGGTCCTCCCGCGGCCCCCAGCCCTGCCTGAGTCCCGGGCTTTAGCTGCGTGTTTAACTGGCGGCTCCTGTCCACCATGCGGCCCCCCTCTGGCCTGCACCATCAGGGCTTCCCCTTGGGCTGAAGGGACATTTGGCAGCGTCAGGACAAGTCTGTGTCGTGGTGGGAGTTGGGGTGAAGGGCCGCTCGAGGCGCTGAGGGTCGGAGCCCTGGCTTCTCTGCCCAACGTCTTGCGGTGCCCGGACCCAAGCCCCAGTGTGGTCATCGTAGAGATTGAGGGACTCCAGGTGGGGAAGGACACCGGAGCACAGGGAGCAGTGTGTGCAGAGGCCCAAGGGTAAAGTTGATCTTAGCCCCAAAAATAACTGGGAGTAGTTCAGTGCCATGGTGGGAGGTGGAAGAAGGGGGGAATCGGCCTCCAGCTTCCCTGAGGAGTTTAAACTTCTCCTGAGGCTGGTGGATTCCCTGTGTGCCCAGTGGGACTGTTGGGAGATAGCTGGTGCAGTGGCAGCTGCTTTGGCGTCCGGATGAGGTCCCTGACCGGACCTCCCTGCTGACCCTGGGCTCACACACCTCCCCCCACAGGCAGCAGAAGGCCTACATTGCCACACAGGGGCCACTGGCGGAGACCACGGAGGACTTCTGGCGCATGTTGTGGGAGAACAACTCCACCATCGTGGTGATGCTGACTAAGCTGCGGGAGATGGGACGGGTGAGCCAGGGGCTGAGGATGGCAGAGTCAGAGCTGGGCTGGGGCTGGGGCTGCACAAGGGCTGACCATGGGCATCGCCCTCCGACAGGAGAAATGTCACCAGTACTGGCCGGCCGAGCGCTCCGCCCGCTACCAGTACTTCGTGGTGGACCCGATGGCAGAGTACAACATGCCGCAGTACATCCTCCGCGAGTTCAAGGTCACAGACGCCCGGGTGAGCAGGGCTGATCAGGGAGGCAGTCCGTGACCTTGGGAAGTGCAGGCGGGCGACGGGCCATTGGGTAAAATGACACTGAGATGCTGGGCATGATGACTCACGCCTGTCACCCTGGCACCCCGGGAGGCTGAGGTGGGAAGACTGCGAGTTTGGCACCAGTCTGGGCAGCCTTTCTGAGTTTAAAAACAGTGGACCAGGGATTTAGCTCAGTGGTGCTACCAGCTGCCTTCCAAGTATGAGGTTGTGAGTTCAGTTCCTGCTACCACAAAAACAAAAAAATGAAAAGGCTGGCAACGTTGCCCAGTGTTTGGTTCCCAGCGGCCTCGCACACAGGATACCAGTAGACAGGACTGACCCCAGGGCAGCGGAAGGCACACTGGGCAGCTGAGGGACCCTCGGTGGCAGGGGGTGGGCAGGAACAGGCAGGCAGATGCCGGCCGCAGGGTGGAGGGGGCAGCGGGGCAAGGTGTGTGGGTCCCCACGTGCAGAGGACAGCGGTGCC
The DNA here is from genome assembly GCA_004025085.1 of Thryonomys swinderianus. Lineage (NCBI taxonomy): Eukaryota > Metazoa > Chordata > Mammalia > Rodentia > Thryonomyidae > Thryonomys > Thryonomys swinderianus. Next base: position 9,709 of record PVIC010052775.1, on the reverse strand, counting down.
AGAGGGTAGGGCTACCTGGTGGTGACACGGCCTCTGTCCCCAGGATGGCCAGTCACGCACCGTGCGACAGTTCCAGTTCACCGACTGGCCCGAGCAGGGCGTGCCCAAGTCGGGTGAGGGCTTCATCGACTTCATCGGCCAGGTGCACAAGACCAAGGAGCAGTTCGGCCAGGACGGGCCCATCTCTGTGCACTGCAGGTGTGGGGCTAGACGGCCAGGCGGTCGGTGGGCGGGCAGGGGGCGGGCGGGCCAGCCTGACTCGGTGCCCCCCACAGTGCCGGTGTGGGCCGGACGGGTGTGTTCATCACGCTGAGCATCGTGCTGGAGCGCATGCGCTACGAGGGTGTGGTGGACATCTTCCAGACTGTGAAGATGCTGCGCACCCAGCGGCCCGCCATGGTGCAGACGGAGGTAGGCGCCGTCCCCTGCCCTCCCCGCCCCGGGCAGGAAGGGGTGAGCCCGCCTCTTTGCCTGCCTGCCACAGCGACATCTCCATCCCTTTTGTGTTTTGTTTTGTTTTTTTTTTTGGAGACAGGGTCTCGCTTTGTAGTTCAGGCTGGCCCTGAGCTCACTATGTAGCCCAGGCGAGCCTCAAACTCAGCAATCCTCCGGCCTCTGCCTCCCGAGTGCCGGGATGACAGGCGTGAGCCACCATGCCCAGCCTTGTGGTATGTGGTATTGATTGTTCGTGGGCATGAGTCTCCAACGCCCAGTATTGTATGTGATTACCGGGGATCGAACTCAGGACCTTGTGCTCGCGAGGCAGCCACCGGAACCACTGAGCTAACCCTCCAGCCCCCGTGTTTGAATTTTTGAGACAAGGTCTTGCCGGGTCACACAGTTCCCCAGCCTGGCCTCACACTTGCAGTCCTCCTGCCTCAGCCTCCCAGGGGGACAGGCCTATGCCTGGCTAAGTCAGCATTTCCAACTTTGGGTCTCAAGGCCAAAAGTGTCCTCTGATGTGGACAGAAACGAGTCTGCTGTCCAATGTCATGCGATTTTCTGGTTTTACTGAGAACCCCATCCCCACCATAAGATTTTACCATTGTGCACTGTACAGATGGGAAAACTGAGGCCCAGGGCAAATAGGGGCTCCCCAGGGACGTCATTCGCGGTGGGCATGTGGAATGGTGTCCTCGTGTCCTCAGGAACCCATCTGTGTCTAGGACAGAGCTGGCCGCACAGACCCTCGCTGGGCTGGGGGTGTAGTGGGGTCATGCCCACCAAGCCACCCGGTCTGAGGAGGAACAGGGTACTCTGGGGACCCTGCCTGTGTGAGCGCAGAGCGGCCGGACGACAGCGCCGGGACAGCCTGGGGAGCCCCGGGAGCCCGGGGGGTGTTAGAGTGGGGAGGTCCTGACGGCGCCCACTCCCTGTCCCCAGGACGAGTACCAGTTCTGCTACCAGGCGTCCCTGGAGTACCTCGGCAGCTTCGACCACTATGCAACATAAAGCCATGAGGCCCGGGCCCGGCGCCCCTGCGCCGCTGCGCCGGGAGGACCCAGCGGACGGCCCCGCGGAGGCCGCGGCAGTGGCTGCGTGGTCCCGGGGGATGAAGTGGCCGCGGAGGCCCCCACGGCCCGGCCTGGCCGCCACTGTCACATACTTGGAACATTCCTTGTTTCCTTGCGATTCCAAACCGGGATTCGGGGTGGGGGGCGGTGCTGAGTCGGGGCTCCCTGGACCCCAGGGGCGGTGGGGCCCCCGCCCGCCCTGCCTGTGGTTCTAGATGAGCCTCCTTCCTGTCCCCAGTCTGAGGGCACTGGGGGGGCGTGGGCAGAACCCAGCTTTCTTTGCAGCCTCAGTGTGACTGTATCTGGTGACATTTCTTTTTTTCCTTTTTTTTTTTTAACTAGTGTATTTTTTTTTCCATTTTTTTTTAAAAAGGAAAAAAAAAAAGACTTGCCAGTCAATGACTTTAAAAAAGAACAACTTTGCTTTTCGTATTCTGTTCAAAGATGGTCTATTTTTTCACGGTAGAAATGTCCCCTGTGATCCATAAGTCAGTCAAGAACACGCGTGCGTGCCCCGCCCGCGCCTGACCCCGCGGCTGCCCTCCGATTTTGTGTTCTCCAGCAGGCGGCACAAGCTGTGCCTGGCCTGCCTACCTGCCCACGTACGAACGAGATGACCTTCTCTTCCTTGTTTCTCTTCCTTTTTTGCCCTCTCCTTTTTTTAATTGAATTTTCAGACATATCAAGTACAGTCCTGAGGGTGGGGACGGTGCGGGGACTCGGCTCTGGCCGTGGGCGGCCTGAGCGGGCACCGAGCAGGCAGGGTCCAGCTGCGCCTCTCCCCGGGACAGGGGTCCCACCCGGCCAGGGTTTTCCTCTTTGTATAAGAGCGGATCTGCCGTTGCTTTCAATACTTTACTCAAGCGGAACAGTGGGGCAGCCCCCCACCTGTCTGTAGATAAACCGACTTTGTATTAAAGGGAGGTTAACACCCGGGCCTGCGGAGTCCTTCTTACGCCCTGGGCGTGGTGAGCCCGAGGACGCGCGAGCGGGGGGGGGGGGGGGGCGGGAGCCAGGCGGAGCGGGGCTGGGAGGGGCCTCGGGAATCGCCGCGGCGGCAGCCCCGGGCGCACGCCTGTCCTCCCAGTACTCGCAAGTTCTAGCCCAGGCTGTGCCACTCCGTGAGGTCCTGCTTGTAGGCGCACCGGAAGCAAAACCAGAAATCCATACTACATCACAAAACCAGCCAGTGGCAGGCACACAGGGGAAGTCATGCCCCTCCACACACAGAGTAAAACAAAGTTTAATAATAAATGAACTCTTGGGCCAGAGATTTAGCTCAGAGGTTCCAGTGCCTGCTTAGCAAGCACAAGGTCACCTGGTTCGATCTGGTAACCACATACAACAATACTCATGCCCACCAGTATTAAGTACCACACACCACAGTGCCGGGGCTGTGGCTCACGCCTGTCATCCCAGCACTCGGGAGGCAGAGGCAGGAGGATTGCTGAGTTCCAGGCTTGCCTGGGCTACATAGTGAGTTCAGGGCCAGCCTGAACTACAAAGGGAGAACCTGTCTAAAAAAAAAAAAAAAAAAAAAAGCCAAGGTCCAACTGAAACAGCTCTGAAAGAATAGGATAAACCCACATGGAGAAGAAACAAGTGAAAGTCGGAATTGAATGGGCATCGCTGAAGTGGTTTCTTGCATCATCAAGATCAGAAACTTTGAAAACAGCGAAAGTCGATGGACCTCAGGCCACAGAAGAGCAGGTGTGGAGCCTCAGGAAGGCGGGGGCTCGCGGCAGAACTGAGGTCCATTCTTTCCGCTTCCTGAAGCCCAGACCCTTCTCACTGCACTCCTCCCCGTCCTTTTTATTTTTCATTCTGAGACAGAGTCCGGCTGGACATGAACCTGCGGCCCTCCTGCCTCAGCCTCTCCAGCACTGAGGTCACAGGTGGGCACCACTGTGACAGGCTTGCTTTTGGTTCAGGCAACTATTGAGGTGCTCAAGAACGAAACCCACAAGAGGGGCCAGCGCGGGCCTGGGAACCCCCTTCCCCTGCCTGTGTGGCCATGGAAACTGAACCGCGAGGAGAGGAAAAGATGGGACTCGTGTAAGAACGGTACTTCACACCCACTACATCTGCAAGGGGAGGATGCCTCTTCATGCTACCTGAGGCACAAAGGGGAAAGAATCAGGCACGGCAGAGGACACGTGCAATCCCAGGTACCGGGAGGCTGAGGCAGGAAGATCACAAATTTTGAGGCCAGCAGGGGTAACTTAGCAAGACCCTCAGTGCCCACTGAGTTCCACCTCTAGAAAAAGACAGATAAGTACATGTGTCCTCAGTTCATGAACTTAATTTGTTTCACGATTCTGGGGAAGATAGCCATGGCTGTGGTGTCACCTGATACACATTTCTGAAACACAAAATTTTACTGAATGCTTCTGTTTGCAAATCAAATTGTTCACAAATAGAAGTGTCAGTGAACTGAGGGATTGTTATACTGACCTGAGGCTGGTCTGTGTGAATGATCTGAGACCTTCCCAGCCAGGCTTTTCTGCCCAAGAACTCTTACTTAACCCTCAAGGCCCAGCTGAAAAAGCCCATAGAAGTTACTTCTCATTTCCCTTCTCTGGCTTGTTTGACCCTCATGTCCATCTAGCCAAAACCAAGCCCACAAGCTGAGATTTCTAAATCGGGACCACTTTGCTCCTCTGACCAGAAGTGAACCTGCATGGAAGCCATTATGGCCATTGTATGTGATCTTCAGCCCTACAGGACAGATAGGTAATGCTGAATGGGGACTGTCTGGAAGGTAGCCTGGCAGGAGAGCTCCATGCATCAACCATGGACGTGACCAAGACCCAGCCTTTTACTGCCTTAGACTCACTACAGGAACATAAAATCCACTCTTGTTTATTGGGCACTTACTGAATGATTGGGTCATAATTTCCTTTAATCCAAATTGGGAAGGAACATCCTGTCTAAGCTCTGCTTATACAATCACGCGTACGTCATACAGGGAAAATCACGCTGCTCACACCAGCCACAGTGTGATTGAATTACACACTGAAGATGACCTTTAGATCCTCAAATCCACATCACTGCAGTTTTAGGGGGGGTTGGAGTTTTTTTGTTTGTTTGAGACGGTCTCCCTTTGTAGTTCAGGCTGGCCCTGAGCCCACTGTGTAGCCCAGTTAAGCCTCAAACTCAAAGCAATCTTGCCTCTGCCTCCCGAGTGCTGGGATTACAGGCGTGAGTCACCCCAGTGCTGTGGTTTGTGGTACTGATTGCTGCTGGGTGTGAGTCACCATACCTGGTGTTGTATGTCCTTACCAGGGATCAAACTCAGGACCTTGCACTTGCTAGGCAGGTGCCAGAACCACTGAGCTAAATCTCCAGCCTTAGGGTTTGGTTTGGTTCAGACAGAGTCTTGCTATGTAGTCCAGGCTGTCCTTGAACTCATGGTGATTCTCCTGCCTCAGCCTCCAGGGAACAGGGATGACAGGCATATGCCACCACACCTGGCTATTTTGGCCAGTCTTCAAAGAAAATATAATGTGGGTCCTTGGTGAGCTAGTTGAGGTTGTAATGGGATAAAACAGAGCCCCAAGGGGACAGGGTTACCTAATCATAAGAATTTTAAAAGTACACTGTGCTTAGTGCCCAAAATCCAAGAAAATTCTAGCAATGCAAACCTAGTATCTCATTAAAAGAAGTCCCAACTCCATAAGGTAGGGGCGAAGGAAAGCAAGGATGGTTCAATCTCAGGGAATTTGCCTGTTGCACTAGAGTGAAAATGAATTAAGTGATTTGGGAATAAGCGGCCAGTCTAGTAAACTGAGGGTGTCTGTAATCTTTTGACCCAACCATCGGCTTCCCAGATGCATCTTCCAGGGATATTAGCAGGAATGTCTAAGGAGACCACTCACATTTCCTCATAGCAGCATTAGTTTTTTTAAGAATTGGAACCAAGGGGCCGGAGATTTAGCTCAGTGGTTCTAGCGCCTGCCTCACAAGCGTGAGCTCCTGAGTTCGATCCCGGTAACCACATAGAATGCTGGGCGTAGTGACTCACGCCCACCAGCAATCAATACCACATACCACAGTGCGGGGTGTGGTGGCTCACGCCTGTCATCCCAGCACTCGGGAGGCAGAGACAGGAGGATTGCTGAGTTCGCGGCGGCTTGCCTGGGCTACACAGTGAGCTCAGGGCCAGCCTGAACTACAAAGCGAGACCCTGTCTCAAAAAAAAAAGAATTGGAACCAAGTTACAATATGTATCAGCAGGTGAGTCTATAAAGAACTGTATGCCAGGCATAGGGGTGTACGCCTGTAGTCCTAGCACTCAGGAGGCAAAAGGACTGCCGTGAGCTCAAGGCCAGCCTGGGCTACACAAAGAGACTGGTCTCAAAGCACCACAAACAAAACAAGTAAAACTGTGTGTGATACAGTTAACACCAGAGAACAGGGACAAGAATAAAGTTACAGTATAATTACATGAGTGGACATTTAAAGACATAAAATATGTATGTTAGCTGGGGTTTAAATATGTTAACAGCAAATACATATCTATACAGCAATGCTACTGATCATCATTTAGGATTCAGTGTGACCTCTACCAGAACAATGAACTATTTTTCCCCAGAAATAGAAAAACCAACCCTGAAGTTCTTATGGATTGCAAGGGAAATGAGATAAATAACTAAAAAAGAGAAAGTTGGAAGACTCAGTTCCCCAGTATCTAAACTCCCTACAAAGTGATGGCCTTTAAAACACACTGCTGCTGGTAAAAGCAGGACAGAAATGAGAATCTAGAATCAAACCTACAGCTCTATAGCCAAGTGACTTGAGGACAATATCAGACAATCTAAGAAGAGGGGCTGGAAAAAAGGGATGTTGTTGTACACACCTGTAGTCCTAGTACTCGGAAGGCTGAGGCAGGCGGATCACCATGAGTTCAAGTCCAGCCTGGACTATCCAGTGAGACCCCTTCTCAAGCAAAAGAGGGTGGTGGTAGTGGTGGGGCCAGTGGTGCTGAGGGAGTTGGATCCCCACCTCACCCCATTTTGTATTTTACAACTAAAATCTTCCCCTAAACCTCATAGGTGTGGAAGGTGAGAGGATCATGCGCAATGGCGGACCATCTATGGCTGACTCTGGAAGCGGGTTGCACTGTTAGGAGGGGATGCCCCGCCCATCCCGCCGCCTGGGCCCTTCCCCCAAGCCCTGTGCACGATGTGCTGCCCAGGAGCCAGTCAAGCGGGACAAATCACGCCTCCTTCTACAGTGGGGCATTTTGTCTGGTGACAGGAAGACAACTAATTAACACCACATGCAGAATTTAACTCACCAGGGTCGGAGATTTAGCTCAGTGGTTCCAGCGCCTGCCCAGCAAGCGCCAAGGTCCCTAGTTCAATCCTGATAATCACATACACAACAATACCAGACATGGTGACTCACGCCCACCAGCAATCAGTACTACACACCACAGTGCAGGGCGTGGTGACTCACACTTGTCATCCCAGCACTCGGGAGGCAGAGGCAGGAGGATTGCTGAGTTCAAGGCTTGCCTGGGCTACATAGTGAGCTCAGGGCCAGCCTGAACTACAAAGCAAGACTGTCTCCAAGGAAAAAAAAATTAACTCACCATAGCTCAGACCTCAATATAAAGGCTAATGCTGTAAAACTCTTAGAAAAAAATTACCTCTAAACAAATTCTGGGTAGTTATTCCTTCTGGGTGAAGGAAAAAGCGTGTAGTCAAGTGTAAGGGAAAATTCAAGTAGAGGTGAATTTTGTTTTTAAATTGGATGTCATGTATATGATGTCTATTATATCTCAGCAGTAAAGCAGAATAAAATAATACATCAATAGAAGAATATAATCTTCAAAACAGTTCTTAAATCTCAGAGCACAGCAAAGCAACAATACAAAGAGTATGTATTGCTCGATGTATTAACTAGATAAGCTAAAACTTTAAAAGGAAACTCGGCCGAGAGCAGGGCTGTGTGAGGGTTCGGGTTGGCCCAGGGCTTAGCCCTTGTCCAGTGTGGGTGAAGGCTCAGGTTCCATCTCCAGCCAACAGAAAGTGAGGAGGGAACAGGAAGGGTGAAGGGGCAGGGCAGGGACTGCTTTGCGGGCAACTCATTGATTATGCCGCCATCTTCAAATGAGTGCACGTGACTGCGTTGCAAGATCTTATTAAACAGCCGGTGGGCCGCATTCGGCCACAGGCCAGGGTCAGCAGATCCTCGATGCACAGAATCATGCCCACTACACTGAGAGAAAAGGCACAGAACGCCAGGATCACAACCACCACTCCACTTACACTAGAGACGCTGGCCAGTGCTATAAGACAGGAAACAAGTGAGATGCATGCTGGGAAGATGCAGCACCCACTGTGCCGTGGACGCCTGCACACCAGGTGGACTAGTACACCCAGGTGGTGCACTGCACACAGGAGGTCTTGTGGCTCTAGGTGTCAGAGGCTGCAGTGTCTGGACCATGGTGCCAGCATCCTTTAAGGGGCTTTGTATTTTGTCATATAACAAGCAACATTCTGTCGTGTAAGAGAGGAAAATCAGGCTGGACAGATCATTAAGCAGGAACCCAGGCTGGCAGCTCACCCACTCATGGGCATGGGGCCCTCAGGACCCATCGCCTCTGAGCACCATCTCCTCCTTCCCTGGCTTTTTTCCTTACAATACTGAGGACTGAACCAGGGTCTCATATTGAGCTACATCCCCAGCCCTTTTTATTTTTTGAGACAGGATCTTGCTAAGTTGCCCAGGCCAAACTTGAACTTGTGATCCTCCTGCCTCAGCCTCCCAGAGGGCTGGAATGACAGGCATGTGGCCACACACACAGCTAAGATCCCACTTCTTATTACAGTGTCCACAGAAGATGCAAGGGGCTGCTCAGATGCCTTTCTGCCCCCCCCCCAAGTCAAACACATTTCATTTGCTTTCTCATCTAACTGTGCTTATTAATTGCAACTGCTTGAGAGAAAAGACTTTTTAAACTCTAGCTTTTCAATTTTTATTTATCTACTTTGTCCCTAGAAGATTTATAACCTCCTTTTTTTTTTTTTTTTTTTTTGAGACAGGGTCTCGCTTTTGTAGTTCAGGCTGGCTCTGAGCTCACTATGTAGTCCAGGCAAGCCTCGAACTCAGCAATCCTCCTGTCTCTGCCTCCCGAGTGCTGGGATCACAGGCGTGAGCCACCACGCCCAGCAACCTCCCATTCTTACAACATCCCAAACTGCTTTTGTTTTCCTGTCCACCTTTGAGTTACATACCACTTGGGAGACCTACCCTCGGCAACCCGTATAAAACTGGAGCCCTTCCTTTGTTCAGGGCTTGGCCTTTGGATAGGACCTGTCGGCTGAGCCAGTCTGTACCTAAAAATGAAATCCTTCTGTCTCACTCGTTGGCCTCTCCTGCCTGTCACGGTATCACGGAACTGCCTTCCCCAGGTTGGCCTCCAGCTTCATGACCCTCTTGCCTCAGCTTCCTCAGCTGGGATTTCAGGAATATGCCACGATGCCCTACTATGAGCCACTTTTTCCTTCTTTGGGATTTTTTTTTGGGGGGGGGATTATTTGAGGGTTTTGTTTTTGTTTTGTGACAGTGTCTCACAGTGTAGCCCAGGTTGGCCTATAACTGGCAGTGATCCTCCTGCCTCAGTACCCCAAGTTCTGGGATTTCAAGCATGTACCACCATGCCCAGCTCAGTCACATTTTATTATGAAGAGATGCACAAGTATTTTCTGGCATATGTTGGTTGTGAAATAAATGCTTCAGAAAAGAAAGGAGGAGCCAAGGAAAATTCTTTTTTGTTTTTCGAGACAAGGCTTTATTTTGTAGTTCAGCTAATCTTGCCCTCAGTATGTGACACAGGCTGGCCTTGAACTCATGGTAATCTCCTGCCTCAGCCTCTCAAGTGCTGAGATAACAGGTATGCAATACCATGCCCAGCAAGAAAATAATATTAATAATAATAGGGCCAGAGATTTAGTTTAGTGGTACCACACTTGTACAAGGTCCTGAGTTCAATCCCCAGTACCAGAAACAACAACAACAACAACAACAAAAATAGTAAAGTTAAGCAAATCATGGAAACAGAATATTCTCATAGGCTCAAAATATCCTTTTACAATCTATTTTATAATTTTAAAAAGGAAAATGAGGGCAGGAGATTTAGCCCAGTGGTTTTAGTGCCTGCCTAGCAAGGGCAAGGTCCTTGGTTC
>PVIC010052774.1:0-12065 GCA_004025085.1 Thryonomys swinderianus | reverse complement strand
AAAAAAAAAAAAAAACAACTGGAACAAGAATGCATCTTGGTGAAATCATGATGCAATACATTTGTAACAGTCTACCAGCCAATTAACCTCACCCTCAAAACAAGAAATCAGGTTAATTTGGCAAGATGGGTGCATAGCGAACCCATACAGCTTATTTTCCAAGTGTTTGCAAGCTGTCCACTTAATACAGTCTGCCAGCAATCTCCTGGCAGAACTGATGGATGCCAAGCTGTTGGTCTGTAGTTTCTCAGACCTCCTTTTCCCTTCTTTGAAATATCAGTACATCAGTTCTCTGTCTCCCGTTGCTTGGTATTTCTGTGCTGTCCCACGATTTCTCAAAGATCATGAGCACTGGTTCTGTGAGCCCATCAGCAGGTCTCCAGGGCTCTGGTCCACACGGATCTGTAATGGACGTTCACTGAGCCCAGCAGGGCGCTTGCCCCCTCTGAATCCCCAACTTTCAGCCCTCTGTCCTTCTTAGCAGTATTTGTCTCAGCCTCTCTACAAGTGGTGTGTTCTTCTGGGTGAAGTGCCTGCAAGCGGAGTTGTTCTGTTTCTGCGGTCGACTGATACCAGCAGACTAACCACCCCACACCAGGCGCGACCCCTGCCCGTTTTACCTTCAGATAGTTAAAATAACCTTGATTTTGTCCTGAGCATCTTTGCCAGCCCGATCTCTGCGACGCAGCCTTTGTGCCACACTTCACTTTCTCGTCTTCGTCCACGTCCACGCACACTGGCTTCCTGCCTGTCGTGCCGTCTGAAAACCCCAGCTAACGTGACGTCCCTCAAGAGCAGCCAGCCCGCTTCTCTCCACAACTGGGGTTATTTGAACTTGGGGAGATTAGCTGCGCTTTTAGTTTTCTTCCAGTGGAGAGTATGGTTTCCAGAATGTGTAGATAAAAGCAATAATGTTTATTGTGTATGAGTTGTGCATTATCACAATAGGATAATGATGTACATGATCTTCCTTTTATAGACAAAGACATGAGAAAAATGGTTTTGAGTCTCACTACTTTTGGAGCTGTCGTTCCTGGTCACGCTAAGCCTGTTTATGCTCCAGATCCGCAGAGGACAAAGAGGCAGAGAAGATATTTCTGGCTTTGGTCAGAGTAGTTATCACAGCTCTTTGCTTAATAAGGTCTTTAAATTATCTTGGTAAGGAGGAAGCTAAACACTTAACCGCTGTGGAGAGCAACTTATTGATTGGAAGAGAGGCTCTGGCTGGGCTGCCCACGGCTGAGGGGGAGCCAGGCTGTGCTGGCCCCTAGGGCAGATGCCAAGGTGTAAAGTACTTAAAAGAGTCTCTCTGAGCTCTCAAAGAAGGCGGCACCCCAATGTGGCTTTGTGGCTTGAGGAGCTGTTTCAGTGCCCACAGTTTCCCTCTGAGACAGAATAGTTAATGAAAACAGAGAAAGCAAGAGGAGTGGATTTTTACACCAGCTGGGCAAAGAAGAGAAATCCATATGATATCTGTAAGCCTGTCCCCGCATCTGTACAAAGAGGCTAAGGATGCAAAGTTCACAGGGTTCATGGGGTTGGAGTGAGGTCAGTATGTAAAAATACCTTGTGAATTGCAATCTCCACAGAGGAGTTATTTTATTATCATTTTTATGGCCACAAATGAGATGCCATTGCTCTTCTGCCTACTGTTGGATCCTCACTGCACTTGGAATAAATCTGTACTCCCACCCTGACCCACCAGGCACTGTGTGCTTTGGCCCTTGCCTGCCTCTCCACTTCCTCTGTGGAGCCTTCCCTTCCATCACTGTGCTGTCCTGCTGGCACCTTGACAGTTGTTAGAATGAGCCAACTCCTTCCTGCCTCTATACTTTCTTCTCCTTCTCCCTGGCACATTTCTGGCAGGTCCTTTACATAGCTGAACACTCTACTTTCTTTTTTCTTTTTGTGGTATCGGGGAGAGGTGTGGGACCACTTGAGAGCTCTGTCCCCGGCCCTTGAACACTCCACTTTCAGAACTCAGCTTAAGTGCTGAAGTTTTGGAGAACTTGCTCAACCACACCCCCACTAGCCAACACAGCACCTACCTCTGTTCTCCTCATAAGAACCATCACAACCCATGAGTTTGCAAGGCATTCACTTGCTTGTATATGGTCTTTTGCTTGAAGGAGGTTGCTCCATGATCACAAGGATCTTCTGGGTTATATCACAGGACATGGTACATAGTAGTAATATTAAACAATTGGATGGATGGATGGATGGATGGCTGGGTGGATGGATAGATGGGGCTGGGAATCACGGCTTGATTCTAAATTGGTCTCTCTCTTCTTTATGCCCTACTCTCTCTCAGATATGGAGACATGGTGCCCAAAACAATTGCAGGAAAGATCTTCGGCTCCATCTGCTCCCTGAGTGGCGTCCTGGTCATTGCCCTGCCAGTCCCTGTGATCGTTTCCAACTTCAGCAGGATTTACCACCAGAATCAGAGAGCTGATAAACGCAGAGCACAAAAGGTAAGCCGCAAACACAAGAGCAGGCATGGAGGAAGTGCTGGGGTCACAGGGTACAGGTAGGTTGCCAGGCATGGAATCCTGAGAGGATCCCTGCACAGGAGGCTTCCGGCTTGGGAAGGTAAGGCAACTTCATATTCCTTCCTTCCCGCCAGGGTCCTGAGCTCCAACCGCCATCAGCTCCAAAACCCAGCAAACCCCCCATTATCCATACACTGATTTTTTTTTCCCCCCTTGTGGATATTTTTTGATAACTCCTTAGACTTAGTTCTGGCTCCACGGCCTCAGCCAAGGCTATTGAGCTGTCACGTGGCTTCTCCTTTATCCAGCCAAGAACTTACTGGGAAATACAGTCTTGTGCTAACATCCTGCAATGGACTGGAAAAGCCTAGTGACAAAAATAAGTGTGCGCCAAAAAGAAAAATGAGAGAACATCCTGAGGCCATTGAGTTCAGGGACAAACTGCGCTTCAGACTTTAGTAACCTTCACTGTATCATAAGGTAAAGGCACAAAGCTCAACTGATGGCCAGGAAAATTTGTTGGCACTGGGAAAAATTCTACTTTATTCTCAGGTTTACTCCTTAAATCAGCAAGGAGGGGTAAACTACTGTGACCTCCTCAGAAAGGGGGAGTGTCAGAAAGCTTGCAGCTTAGGGGCTGGGAGAAGAATGTTTGGAAACTTACTGCTTCTACGACTACCACTCAACCTTCTCTCTAGGACAATTCCTCTACTTAGGCACCTCTCATAAACTGCATTTCTAAGACATTTGGCTAAAGAAGGTTCCCAGCAATGGCTTGGTAATTACCCCAGCTTTTATTAAGAAAGGGATGTCTAAGGGGTAGTTTTCATTTCTGCCCTTTCCTGGCTGATAATGTGGCACCCCTTCAATAGCATCTGGACCTCTGGGAGGTGGAGGGAGGGGTGTTTAGAATTTCCGGATTCAAAGAACAAAAGAAAATCTAGTTTTGGACCAGAGATTTAGCTCAGTGGTTCCGGTGCCTGCCTCTCAAACACAAGGTCCTGAGTTCAATCCCCGGTCACCACATACAATGCTGGGCATAGTGACTCATGCCCACCAGCCATCGATACCACATACCACAGTGCCGGGCGTGGTGGCTCACGCCTGTCATCCCAGCACTCAGGAGGCAGAGACAGGAGGATTGCTGAGTTCGAGGCTTGCCTGGGCTACATAGTGAGACCCTATCTCAAAAAAAAAAAAAAAATCTAGTTTAACGCTTATAGAGGCCTACTTTTTCTATTCCTCCTCTCATTATTTATTCTACAACGTTACTAAATACTTACTATGTAGCAGGTCCTGCAGCTGAATTATTTCTTCTCATTTGAAGAAACAGTCCCCAGGTTAGATCAAAAGAATCTAGAATTTCAGAATAGATCTGTATATGCTGACTATAAAAAAGCCACAAGTTTGTGCAAGTTACCTCCAAAGTGTGTACCAATTATTGCACAATCTAGAGAATATATAATCTAGAAATATACACAATATACTTACGCACATATATAAATATACACACATAGTTGTGTAGTAAACCTGGTTGGTCCCCACCTCCAGCATTTCACCAGCTGTGTGGCCTAGCGGTCGTCTCCTCCTTGGTCTTCTGCCTTTCTCCATTTGAACAGTATTTTCACACATCTTGACCTGGTCTGTGATGCTGCTAGCCTTAAGATTTCTATCCGGGTGTCCTCTCTGTCTCCCAGTCCGTGTCTCCTATCTCTCCACCCAAGGTCAGAGTTCTTCCCCCGTGTGGACTGGTAACACCCCAGAAACAGAAGTCTTATCTTGTTCCCAGAGTCTGTTGACAATTTCGAACAATAGTCTAAATTCATTGTGTCATTCTAAGTACAAGGGTAAGGAGAATCCCATCCAAACCTAGAAGCCAGAGAACCTGCAGAACCAGGAATCCTGTAGAACCCGTATTCCTCCCTTTCCCAGTGCAGGACGAGCCCCGGGACAGGTCTTTGGCGGGACAAGTGGCTTCACATGCAGCTGCTCCCCTCGGCTTTGCTGGACACGCCTTCCCACATCCCTACCGACTTCTTACTGGGTCTTGTCTGCAAATGATACAGGTGGACAGTTCCCCCGGGGGTGTATAAAGCTCGTTGCATATGATTAAAATCCAGACATAATTCTCACTTCCTCCCACTAGCTGCTTAAGATGAGTCTCCCTCCTGCCCCTTGTCTTCTACCCTCTTCCTTTGAAATCAGGGTAAATATTTACAGTGTCTTCACCCAGCCTGGACACTGTTTCTCTTCAAGGTTGATCAGCTCTGTCTCTTTCACCTTAGGCTTCCTGTGAGAGGAAAAAAAAAAAAAGCAACTCTGCCTGCTTCCAGCACTGCGGCAGACTCGGCCTAGGAGACTTCAAGGGAATGGGGCGATCAGGCGGGGGGGGAAGGCCAGTGGAGCCAGTGATCGTCCCCAGCCCAGGCCACACCCCCGGGGCTACAGTGGCCACAAAGATAACTTCCAGCCCTCTTGGGTGTAAAGTCCCAAAAGGAGTTTACATAGTCATCTCTGCCCATGGTGACTGGTTATCTTCTGAGCCTAGAAGTTAAGCGGGGGAGTTTACAACACTTCCTCAAAAGAGGGGACCTCGCCGGGCGTGGTGGCTCACACCTGTGATCCCAGCACTCGGGAGGCAGAGGCAGGAGGACCGCTGAGTTCCAGGCTTGCCTGGGCTACACAGTGAGCTGAGGGCCAGCCTGAACTACAAAGCGAGACCCTGTCTCAAAAAATAGAAATAAATAAAAAGAGGGAACCTCGCACGTGACCATACTATTTGTTTTCAATGGAATATTTTACTGAAGTAAGTGTAGATTCTTTTGTAGTTGTAACAAATTATACAAAGAAGCCCTTTGTGTAGTTGACAGGTTTTGCCCAATGGTAACGTGCTGTAGAACTGTAGGACAGTATCACACCCAGGCTACGAATACTGGTATCACACCAGTCTTACTCAGGTTACCCGACTTCTATTTGTACTGTGTATTCTACAGTGTTGTCACCTATTGGACTCCCGGAGAACACTGGTTGATGAATGTACCCCGAAGAGTCCAGCTCCACAGGGATCCCCGGGTTGCCCTTTTAGAACCGCGTCCCTTGTCATGCTCCTCACCTTGTCTGCAACCCCTGCCAACCATTCATCTGTTCTCTATTTATGTCTTTATATCAAAAATATTATGCAGATGGATTCAGACAGTAGGTAGCTTGTGAGGCTTGGCATCTTTCATTCTACACACTGGTTGGAGAGTCATCCAACGTGTATCAGTAGTCCACTGCATTTCACTGCTGAGTAGTATTTCATGGTGGGGAGGTACCAGCGTAACTGTTCACCGACTGAAAGACACCTAGGGTGATTACAGTTTTTAGTTTTACAAATAAAACCGGTAGGAACATTCATGTGCAGATTTTTATATGAACGTAAGTTTTCATTTCTCTTGGATGAATGCCTGAAAGTGTAGTTGCCTATGTTCTCTTTTAGCTTTCTTCATTTCTCCTTCTTTTGCCCCCTTCTTCTTTCAGCATGAGATGTAAATATTTATGGCCCAAGGGTACGTGGCCACCAGCTAGCTAGCTAGAAAGTGTTCCGCTGCGAAAAGCTTCTCAGGAGTTGACAGACTCGTGCCCTCGATCGGTCTCAGCACCTGGAACAGCACCAGGTGGCAGTAGTCTCCTTCTAGATCTCTCCTCACCCGGGGAATCTCCCCTCCACGTTGAAAATGTGAGCCACTAGACTTTGCTTCTCAAGGGTGGAAACTGGCACGATAGGAGTTAAAATCAAAAAAGAGAAAGATGTGAAGAAAGCAGCATTTGGCTTGAAAGTTGGAAGACGTGTGCTGAGGTCTCGCTAGTCCACTGCCTTTCCCTGCATACCTCACCTCCCTCACACATTTCGTATGTGTTCATGTTTGAGTGTGTGCGCATGTGTGTTTCTGAAGTGGCTTAGAAGACCCCTACGCTCTCTTTCACACTGCTTTTTTTCTTGTAGTTGAGAATTTGTACCAGTATATGACACAATTTAATTCTCATTTTTTTCCCGTTCCCCTACCCACCCCACAACCCCCCACCCTAGGACCAGTTCTAAATACATCTCAAGCCTCTTTATCATGTGTGGGAAATGATTAAATGATATAGTGCATTTGATATGACAATCTGTTGCTTTAATAGAGCTCAGGGTGAGATAAGATTAAAAGAAGTGCCACAAAGGAGAATCTTTCATCTCTAGAAAGTAATGAAGGCAGACCCTAGATGTGAGAAAGGTCTGGCTTTAAGTGGTGCAATCAGATTATATACGGCTATAATGAGCTCAACACAATTGGATTTCCATATGCAGCTCACAACACCTAGTACTCCTCAAAGTAATAACAGCTACTTGCAAAAACAATGAGGAATTTGTTGAATATAAACATTGAGCGAATGGGGAAGGTTGAAGCGGGACTTCTGGGTAGAACTGCCTAGACCTTCAGTGAATGTTCTTTTCTCAAAGGGAAGAGCAGTGATAGAGCTGGCACACCAGACTTTCTCACCCAAGTCGCTCTTCATTCCCTCTTCCAGAAGAGCCACCATTCTCAGGTTTACTACAATCTTTCAGCCTCAAGTCCTGATCTCTTCCTCACAAGCAGAAACCAGGAAAAGGAGCTGAACTGTCCCTACAAGGAAAGAGCCCCTCAGAGAGGGACTTCCAAGGAAACAGATTGCAGAACGCCCTTTCTGTTTCTGTTGACAGTGTGAATCCCTGAATCCAGTTTCCTTCTGTGGATCCACCAACTCACCAGGATACTTGGGGAATATACTCAAGAGAATGACAAGAAATGGAAATTGCCACAATTTCTCAAGGACTCTTCCACTCAGAGTCTAGGTTGAAGTTACCTGTAGACTTGCTCAGACCCAGGAAGAGAATCTCTTCCACTCTAGAATGGACCTGTGGTCTTTGTAGGCTTTCCTGCCTCCCGTAGCAAGACTGAAGCTGAGTCCAGGTTTACAGGCCCAAACTTCAAGGCACGTTTTTCAGATCAGCAGGAATCCCTTCACCCAGTCCCCAAAGCTCCTTCCTTTTAGTCCATCCTTGGCTGTGCCATGGTCATGGGACACCGATTAGGGTTACTGGGGAGAAGAGGGCCCAGCTTGGGCTGTGTATCCAGCTTCTCCTATGTCTTCTACAAGTGAGAGATGAGCTTGCAATCCTTGAGACACTATGCAGCCCTGCTACAGGGACTTTCTCTGCCAACAGCTTCCTGGTTTGGAGCTAGGGGGAGTCCTGTTGTACTGTTAGGGCCAGAGGAAGTATGGAAGTGTGTTCCACCTCTCAGAAGCCCAGCCACCCACATACCAAATCACCTGTTCTGCAGCCTCTATGCATTCTCACCAACATATGCAGCCTTGCAGACATCTGTGCATGAACATATTCAGGCATGAACCACCCCCAGTACAGATAGGTAAATTTACCCATTTTAAAAAATATCGATCTGTTTGCTAAGCACTGGCAATATACCAATAACCAAAACTCCTGCCCTCAAAGAACTTACATTCTAACAGGGAAAGACACTGTAGCAATATAAATGTATAAAATATATATTGCCTTAGTAATAAGTATTAAGAGACAAGTGGAAAGCAGAGAAAATTAAGAAGCCTTGAGTGGTACACAGCACTCCTTGCTTTTCTTGAAATTAACCAGCATGTAAGAACCTACCGTATGAGGGATTTACATTGGACCCTAGGTAAAAATCAAGAGAGCCGTCACCTTTCCTTTAAGGACCTTGTAATGTAGTTTAGAGATAGTACATACTTAATTGAACTGCACATGGCTCTGTGTAAAAGGCCAAGCAACCTTGGGGAGGAATATTAATTTGGGTGATATTTCTCCTGCCGGGTACACACAGGCTGAGCACATGCACAGAAACTTCTTGGATTCCGACATCTCAGGACATCAGCAGAAATGCAGGAGGCAGGGAGGCCTCGGCCTCCTCCCCTGCATCAGACACCACTGCGGCGCCTACTCTGCCAGCCTTGTTGACTGCGTCTCTCAGTCTCCCTCTCTGATCATCTCTGTCCGTCACAGAAAGCCCGCCTGGCCAGGATCCGTGTGGCCAAAACAGGAAGCTCCAACGCCTACCTGCACAGCAAGCGAAACGGACTCCTCAATGAAGCGCTGGAGCTGACGGTAGGTACCCGGAGGCCCTGGCTGGGACATGAAAGGGAAGAGGGCTTGTTTTCTCTTCCAAGGACACCCACACTCTGCCCCCGAGCCCGAGTGTGAAACCTGAGGAGGACGTGTTTCCAAACCTTCCCACGTACACACCTCTCTCACTGGAGCGCCACCCCCCCCCCAGCCAGCTGTAAACAAGGGCCCGCTTCAGGGGAGCATGTTCAGTGCTAACCCCAAGGACTGGCTCACCCAGAATTCCCTGTCTTCTGTGGAAAAGGAAGAGACTGAAAGGACGAGCCCCAACTTCACTCTCGACCATTCATTTTTACTAGGGCTCCCCGGAAGAGGAGCAGATGGGCAAGACCACCTCCCTCATTGAGAGCCAGCACCATCACTTGCTGCACTGTCTGGAAAAGACCACTGTGAGTCCCCGCCTTTGTCCTCTCTGACCTCCTCTCAGGCTCTACTGATAGCCTCACCCTGGCGTAACACAGATTCAAAAGAAAACAGTGAGGTCAGGCCGCCCCTACCCTACGTGTGAGAGCCTCAAGAGGGCCGAGGTCACAGGGGAGAGGCCTACTCTGTCCTGCAGTGGCACAGAAGAGGCTACTGCCACCCACTCTCTCGCATACCACCAGTCCCTGCAGCCTGTTTAATTACTGTGCCTCAAGGGCACTGCCCGTCTCCTCCTTAGTTCTGGGCATCACCCTTCAAAGCTTGGGCTGCGTTTGCCAGGGCAGTGGAGAAGCGTGCTGACTACCCACGGGCTAGGTGGATCTGTCTAACCTGTGGGTCCCGCTACACCTTCCACTCCCCTCAGAGCAGAAGATGGCGAATAAAGGGAGCAGTGCACACGTCTCTCTCTTGGGAGTGATCAGTCCTAACCCCTCTCTGTCTCCCTGCAGTGGCAGGGAGCCCAGATTCTGAAGCCTGTTGTTGCAGAGTCGTGGTTTAGGGGGCCACAGCTGGAATGTGAATGGTGCTTGTGCCTCTCTGACAGCCTGACAGAAAGGGCGGTAGGGCCAACGCAAGACCCCTGGCAAAAGTGCCAGGAACAGTAAGGAGGGACAAGTCAGGGTGGGTAGGCCAAAGTGTAACATCCCTGTCCTTTGTAGAAACTCCTTCCCCAAAAGCCTATAGTAACTAGGGCTCAGCCCTTGAAGGAAGGAGCTTCTTAATTCTAAACTAATTCTGACTGTTCCATCTCCTAGTCTCCCAGATGTTGAGGAAATAGATGCCAGATGGCTCTTAACCTGAGGTGAATGTGGATACGGTGGATGGCAGTTGACCCCACTGAGCATTCCCGACAAGGAGAGATGCTGTGCCAGCCCTGTGTTCTGGGATTTATCATTAAGAACTGTATATACATAACTGGAATTTTTCCTAGGGATACTGAATTTGCCCAAGGGATAAGCCCAGGCCCAACTGCCCTTTCTGAGTTGCATGTGCTGGGTGGAATGTGTAAGCTGAAAGGACATGGGTGAAAATATCTGTGTGTCAAGGGCCTTGGAATGTTGACATTGAATAAATGGGGTTTGGAAGTTGAGGGGTGGAATGCTGGCATTGCAGACGGTGGAACGCTGAGTTTGAGGAAAAGAATGTTGGATTGCGGGGGTGGGTAGGGTATTGGGATGAAAGCTCTGGAATGCTGGGTTTTAGGAGAAGAATGTTGGGCTCAAGGGGTGGAATTTTGGAATTGAAAAGGACAAATGCTGGGATGGGAGGAGTGAATGTTGTTTGGATTGAAGGGTCCTGTTGGATCCAAGGGGTGGGATGTTTGGTTGGGGGAGGCAGAATGCTGGGAAGAAGGGATGGAATGTTGAGCTCAAATCATGGAATGCGGGGATTGAGATTGAATGTCAGATCTGGCTTGGGAATGCTGGAATGTACAATCAATGGTGTCTTTATCTTCTGTTGGCATGTTGTCCTGTAGGGGTTGTCCTATCTTGTGGATGATCCCCTGTTATCTGTACGAACCTCCACCACCAAGGTATAACTTTTTAAAAATTCAACTGTTTTCCTCTCTGACTCTTCTGAGTGTGTGGGTTCTCCTCTTTTTCCTTGGTCTGGCTGTCTGCATGTGCTGCTGATTCCCCTGGGGCTTATCCTATCCCTTGTGTCACTCCCAGTAGAGTTCAGGCTTCCAAGTTTCTATGCTAAACTACCCAGCTGCTTATTCAGTCCCCACCTTTGCCTCTCCAGGGTGATGGAGGGGCGGCGGAACATGGCACCAACAGCAGTCTCCTGTGAATACCCATGTGCCACGTGTGTGTGCCACCTCTTCATCGCCCTGGGAACTCCTGATAGTGGCTGTCAGGGCTGACCTCTGGGCTCTTCTTACTTGTCTCAGACTTTCTCCTCACTCCGGCAGCCTTGGCCAAACCATTAATGCCATTGTTTTTAGCAATTTGGGGCAAACAGCCATTTTTTAGTTTTCCTAAGGTAGCTCCATATTCTCAAGAGACTCTTCACATACCCTTCCCATGTGTACACTGACCCAGGGAATCATGTGCCTCAGGTGTGTTTAAGATCCACATCCTGTAATCAGGTGAAAACATAAAAGAAAATCAATAATTAAATCCTATCCCTCAGCATATGACCCATTTGCCTTCAAACGCAGTGCTATCCCAATTCTGTGAACAATCCAGCACCTTTAAAAGTTTACGCCACACCCTTAGGATTCCTGTGGTGCAGAAAAAACAACCTAGCACACCCATCCCAGGGACTCCTCCTCTGTCACCTATGGCAGATCTTGGATGAAGCTTGCAGTGAAAAGTCTTTGCCTCCTCTCCAATGATACCACTGAATCCCTCCATGTCCTCTATGTCCCTTCAAGTCAAAGCTGCAGGTGGGGTACTATGCCACTCATGACTTCATAACTGTGGTCTCTACATTTCAAGCTGATGGCCAGGGCTGCCAGTATGATTCTTCCTCTACACCCTTGACGTTTCCTCCCAGCTGCTTTTCTTGGACCCAGGCAGGGCGACCTTCCTTCAAGGCCCTTCAAGGACAGGCAACGTACAGAATATGGGCTTACGCCCCTTCTCCCCCCCTCCTTTTCCTGCTTCTCCTTCTGCCTCTCACAGAACCATGAGTTTATTGATGAACAGATGTTTGAGCAGAACTGCATGGAGAGCTCAATGCAGAACTACCCGTCCACACGAAGTCCCTCACTCTCCAGCCACCCAGGGCTCACCACTACCTGCTGCTCCCGTCGCAGTAAGAAGACCACACACCTGCCCAATTCTAACCTGCCGGCCACTCGCCTGCGCAGCATGCAAGAGCTCAGCACGATCCACATCCAGGGCAGCGAACAGCCCTCCCTCACGACCAGGTGCGTGGCTTCCATCCTGTCGCCCCAAAGGCTTGAGCCATTGTATTTGCAGAGTGGAACAATGCCAGCCAGCCTGGGACAACCACTAAGCCTTCCA
>PVIC010052773.1:0-12066 GCA_004025085.1 Thryonomys swinderianus | reverse complement strand
CTGCCCTCCGCACCCGGAGTCCCTCGCCCCCTCGGGAAGGAGGAAGGGGAGGCTGGGTGGCGGGAGGCTGGAATCACCAGCAGAGCTGCTAGCGGGCATGTCGCACACGTGGCAAGTTCAGCACAGCCTGTGCCTGCTAGGACCAGCAGCGCAGAGGAGCGTCCTTGACTCGCAGCTGATCGTAAACCGTGGGGCTCCGGGTGGTTCTGCAAGCATTTCAGCTCACTCCAAGACTCGGACACCCAGCCGCGGCTGCACCCCCTGCACGAAGGAAGCATGGGAGAGGGGACACGCTGAGGGGTAGATATCTCACCGCTCCCGATCCCGAGGCTCACTGAGAGGCGCACACGCAGGCCACAGCTCAGCAGCCGTGCTGTGTGTGTCTGTGTGGATGTGTGTGCCATCAGTCTTTTTAAAATCTAAGCACAGTTAGTTGTTTTCCATACTCAGTGGCAATCAGTTCTGCATGCCTCATCTGAAGCCGATTCCTAAACTCCTTACCCTATTGACACTAATGATCTACTACTCACCACTTACAGAAACGCAACCATCAGTTTGTTGGTTTGGTTGGTTGGTTGGTTTTGGGTAGGTGAGTTAGCTGTTTTTGGACCCTGCGTTGCCTAGAGAAATCTATACGAACACCCTGCATGGTAATCCTGATAAGACAGACCACATTCCCTCCAGAAACCTGCCTTGGGACAGTAGCACTTCTGTGCTGGTGGGACAGCCCTGCTCTAGAGAAAAGGTGTGGGAGCCTCTGCAGAGGCAGAGACGCACCTCCCACGCCAGCTCCGAGAGAAGGGAGCCAGATCTCTCACTTGAAAAGCCAGCCTGCGACAAAATTTCACTTTGTCAAGAGGTGTTCTTACTTCCTGTACAACACAAACTGCTGCACCCCGAAGGCAAAATACAGGAATATCTGTAGGGCACAAGCAAGTTGTAGGAACTCACTTGTGTTTTTATGCATGTCCGCTACATAGGAGGCGTGTGTCCTAAGGGCTGGGATTTTCGTGGGTGGATGGTGTGCCTTATGGATTGTGACATCCCAAATGTGACAGCACCCGGCACATATATGTTCCACAAACGACCTGGTTACTGCTGCAAAGTTGACACTCAAAGGGGCCAGAGGGTTAGCTCAGTGGTTCTGGCGCCTGCCTCGCAAGCGCAAGGTCCTGAGTTCGATCCCCGGTAACCACATACAATGCTGGACGTGGAGACTTACGCCCACCAGCAATCAACACCGCATACCACAGAGCTGGGCGTGGTGGCTCACGACTGTCATCCCAGCACTCGGGAGGCAGAGACAGGAGGATTGCTGAGTTCGAGGCTTGCCTGGGCTACATAGTGAGCTCAGAGCCAGCTTGAACTACAAAGCGAGACCCTGTCTCAAAAAAAAAAAAAAAAAATCACACACAAAAAGACTCTGTCCTCATCATCGGTGGATTTCTTCTTTGTGTCTGGTAGAAATCAAACACCTTAATACCTTTTAACTCAGGCTATTACAAAGTGTTAAAGGAAACGGTAGGACAAATGAGAGGATCCCCGGTACCCTGAAAAATCTGTCCGAGGGAGGCTGGGAAGCTGGAATACTGGGACTCAGTGTGACCAGGGCTACGCGAATGAAATGGAGGGAGAAGCGTGGTGGCTCGTCCTGGGTGGAGGAAGGGAGCAGAGTCCCGAGGAAGAGCCCCCCAAACTGTCCGTCACTCACCTGAAAGGTTAAAATAGAAGAAACCAGACCCCTTCAGCAGGTGTGCCTGGCCCACCATGACTCCCTGGTTGTTCTGTTTTGTTACACGTCTGCATCTGACAAATAGCAGACTGAGTCTGTGTAGAGAAAACAAAGCTCTAATACACATTTTCCTCATTTCTCTTGTTTTCAAATGTGGTACAATTATAAATTTTTCAGATGGGCAAACCAGCTTTATCCTCATGAAGGTTCTAAAGCAAAACAATCACCATTGATTGGCTGGCCCTACGCTATTAGTAGCATCATTGCTGAAAGGTATACGACTGATAATAATAACCACAAGATGTTTACAGTCACACTGAAGATAAGCAACATTATTCCTTGGAAAAAAACTCTAGAACTCCATGTTGTTATTTGCATGTCAGGAAAAACAAGAGGTTAAAACGTTTAGCTCTGCTTGCAGTAGCCAACAGCAACTCTGGCAAAATCAGTGCTGATTTGGGTTTGACATGTGTGAAGTGCAAAGTTCCTATTAGATTGCTACATGGTTTGTTTTGATTGTTTTGCAAAAAATTTATAATTGTACCACATTTGAAAACAAGAGAAATGAGGAAAATGTGTATTAGAGCTTTGTTTTCTCTACGCAGACTCAGAGGCTGAAAGTTTCGAGTGAAACATTTAGCTTTCCTACCATGTTAACTTGAAAGACTACCACGCTGAGCTCAGTTCTAACCATACTCCAGTTTCTGAGCCTGTGAGTCAGAGGATCTGTGGTGAGTCACTGAGCAGGCAAACAAACAAACACAAAGCTCAGGTGCCTGGGTGCCGACCTTCTCCGTGCTTTACAAGTGTCAGAAGCAGTTCTGGTCCTTCCAGAGTCAGATAAGATGGAGGCAGCGGGAGGAGTGGAGGAGAGCCAGCCCCTGACCTCCAGATCACGTCCCAGGGACAGGCGTGAGCCCCTGGGACGAACTCTGCAGACCTTTCCCAGGAAAATCTGATGTCCCTAACAGAATCTGCGAGGCTGGGAACTGGGAAATCACTCCCAAGGGAGAATCCACATGAGCTTCCTTGTTCCCAGGTCACTGTTTTATCCTGAAGGAAGAGAGGCGCTCAGCCTTCCCACTGGAGACCTCCACAAAAGGCCAAGGAGAATTTCATCATTATGGCTTGGGAAGAACAGAACTGGGTCAGGAGACCCAGCTGTGTCTAAGCACCCTGCTCACTGTCACGGAAGGACCACAAGATATACAGCGGCTTCCTCCACATTTCTTCCCTGTAAAATGAAGAGGCTGAATAACAGAAGGCAAAATCATAAGAAAGGTAGCAACAACGATAGCTAATGAGAAAAGCTTATTAGTTGAAACTTGATTTAATCGTCTCAACACTCCTATGATCTAAAATAAGACAACTTATTATCTGTTTTACAGTTGAAAAACCTGAGGGCCAGAGATACTTAGTGTTCCCACTGGCAGAATGGGAAGAAGGGGTGAATTTACTGGAAAATTAAAGAAGTTGAAGTTTATTTGCATAGGTTCCCTTCTAAGACTCTGTACATAATTTTGTATCTTTGTCTTCAAGGGTTTCTAAAGTTGCCTAAGTCCAGGACCCATAAGAGGTGGATTTATCCCTAACATGAGCAGGAGGTAGAGTTACAAATCGAAGGTAGGACCCCACTCCAAAGCCTGGAATGCCAGTCTGCTTACCTGGCTCCTTTCGAGAGCCTTCCCCGTTTTTCTTAACTTCCTGGGCCCTCTGTTACGGACTCAGCTGTGTCCCCTGAAAGTCCCTATGTTGAAGACCTCGCCCTTATTTGACTGTACCTTGAATTCAGATTTCAAGGAGGTAAGTAGGGTTGAGTGAAATCCTTGTCCTTAGAGCCCTGATCTAATCAGCTTGGTTTCCAGCAAGAAGAGGAAGAGAGCAGCCGGAACTGGGCAGCCCCCGTGGCCAGGCACATAGGACACTGAGAGAAGGGGCCATCCACACAGAGCGAAGAGCCCTCACCATAAAGAGAATGTGCTGCTGCTTTGGTGGTGGGCTTCAAGTTCTAGAATGGTGAGAAAGTTGGTGTCTTCTGTTGAGGCCAGGCCTTCCGTGCTGCTTTGTGACACAGCTGGAACGGAATCCTATGCTGCCCTGTGTCTACCTTGTCCTTTCAATTTCTTGTGTCTCAAGTCACAGGACTGCTTGTGTGTTCTGTCGAGAGTGGCTCCACACGCAGTACCTGAGGTGTGCCTAACTTTAGATCATCTATCCTAGAAATCAAAATACCTTCTTCCTTTCTTGTCTTGGAGAAGAAGTAGAATATTAAGTGTTCAACAACAGAGAGGAAAAGGTGATGTTCTCCAGTTACCCATGGCTTGCTGAGGGCTCCCCGAACCTGCCCTCCGGGCACCACTTTCACCAGCATGCAGCGCCCAGCAGAGCAAAGACTCAAGATCTGTGGCAGAAAGTCCGGGACAGCTGTGCAGCAGATGCCACGGGGCACCCCTCCCACTGCACAGTACGCACTGCCCGCCACGGAGGACAGTGGATGAAGAGGACAGTCCAGTCACGGGGTTGTTGTGCGTTAAGTGCAAGATACTGAACCTACATGGGGTCATAAATAGTTTGTCTTCACTTCTCCCTGATCCCTCAGGTCTCCATTGACTTCTATCCATTTATTAATTCACAAATATGTACGAAACACTTAAGTGTCCGATGGTTACAGGGGCGCAGCAGTGTGGTGGGCAGAACCACAGGTAGTTCTTAGGCTCCCCAGCCCCGGTGTTCCCATGCTGTAGCATTCCCTCCCGTTGTCTGTGTGACTCTGATCTGATAGCCCTCCTGTGATTAAGGTGCCCTGAGCAGTGAAGCCGGAAAGATCCTATAGAAATAACCAAGGTCTGTGTTCACTGGACTTGGTCTTAATCAAAAGATTTTCCTCAGTGGGCCCAGCCTAATTGGGTGAATGTCTTAAAGAGACTCCAGAGATCAGACGCCTGTGCTGACCTTGAAGAAATCAACTGCCTTGGAATGAAGAAGTCACAAGACCAGAATTCTGTGTAGTTTCTAGGAACTAAAGCACCTCACCTCCACCCCAGCTGACAGCCAGCAAGAGAAAGCTGGGCCTCACAACCACGAGAAACTGAAATCTGCCAACACCCCAAATGATCTGAGGAGACATCACATCTCGCGTGAGACTGTAGCCCGGCCAGTGCCTTCCTTTGTGCACAGAGAAAGCCTGATGGAGAAGAACTAATAGATGACTCCTGACCCAGGACATGGTGAGGCATGCAAATGTGCTGTTAGAAATAGCTACATGCGTGGCGATTTGTTACAAGTGGCGGAAAAGTAATTTAAAAATGGATAATGTAAGATAACATCTCTGCCTTCATAGAGCCTCCGCCCCTGTGGGGTATATAGGCAATTATATTATACAGGTGTAATAAGCGGTATTATTCCAACGAGTGATACGTTCATGGAGAATATATGCCGGGGAGTAGGGAGAGGGATGGTGAGCGTGAAGCCTGTGGCTGGTAGATGCCCCAGGAGGACCACGCTGCAGAAGAAGGAAGTTAGCCGGACAGAGGGGGAGGGAAGAAGATTCCAGGCAGGGAACACGGCAGGAAGGGAGGTCCTGCGCAGCGGCCACAGCATCACAGAGAGCCACACGGAGACGCTGTTCCATCAGCTCATTCATCCAGCGAATGTCTAATTTAATATAAAAGTATAACCACCTAAAAATATGCTTCAATAGGGTGGGTCCTACAGGACATTAATCAGTTTAAGTGCCATTAGCAAAGATTCTAATTATAGTAGCCTTTTAAATTCGGCTTTTCTTCAACCTTTACCAAGCGGAAATGTTCCTTATAGAACACAGTACTTAGCATGTAATGGAAATTCAAAAGGACAGTTATCGAATCAGTGTGAATGCTTCAACTATACTTAAAGTTTCATGTTTGTTTGATTCTCTTGATGTGGAATACTGTTCCCTATCAGGAAGATGTAATGACAAAGAGTAATTACATTGTTCTCTGTCTAAGACCTCTGCTGTATAAATCAAGACCTCGATTTTAACCATACACTAGATGGACTGTAATAAATTAACAAGCAGATTACAAAGTGGGGTAGAACTGATAGTTTAGCCTGTCTGGCTATTATGTAAAGACCACTATATAACAGGCACCATGGGGGTCATCAAGTCTCTGAGCATCAAATACCCTTTCACTTCATGATTAGCATAATTTTTAATTAAGGGAATTGAGACTTAGCTGAAGTGAGTTTTCAATATTATACAAACTGTGAGAAATCTGGACCTTGAATCCAGGTGAATGACTCTGAATCCAAGCCTAGAACCCAGTAAGTAGAATAATAGCAGTAGTGACCACAGTGAACTGGGTAATTTACTCCAGGCCAGGGAAGGCCCAAACACACTACAGATATTATTAGCTAATGTGTGTCAGAGAACAGCCCCCAGAAGCAAGGAGTCTGATCTTTCTCATTGCATAGCTCATTTTTTAACTGAGTCTCCAAAAGGATAAACAATTTGTGCAAGGTCACATAACTTCCCTGGGGCTCAGTCCCCTCACCTTAACCTGCGAGAACCATCCACGGATTTGATCCCCGACCCCACAGAGCACACAGTCAGCCATTACAGGATACCATGGCACTCACAGCCATGATCAATCCAAAATGAAGCAGTAACTTCCAAGTGTGCTGAGCACATTTCTTTTCTTCATTACACTGGGGCAAGTTTACGTGGACGAACTCACTATATTTGCCCATCTTATTCTTAATCATGAATTTTTTAATTAGCTTAAGTTGCCTTTTCTCTTTGCCTCTGGATCCTAATTACCTTACATTGCTTGGTCAGTGTCCATGGGTTAGAGTAAGGTGTTCCCTCTGCCTCTCCCCAGATTTCAACTTTGAGTAGCTACAAAAATGTCATGCTCCAAAATTGAGGCTAATAAAATCTATTAAACCAGGTGTGAATCAGTAGCCTGCAAAATAACCTATTGCGAGAAACATTTTGTAAATGTAGGACTAATGAGACCAAGGCACTTACTTATGTTGTAAAAAGAATAGCAAAATAACCTCTAAGTCCAAAGGAATACAGAGTATTTCTCATCTCAGTAAGGTGGCAAGGGTGTGTTATGAGCACAGGATTACAGCTAGCAACCTGCCTTATTTAACCAGCTACATCTCCGCTCTCCCGGGTAGCACATCTGCAGTAAGAGGGGGTTGGCCGTGTAGAATCTAGAAAGGAAGATCCAAAGAGGAAACACCTGTCAGTGTTTACTCAGCTTTATCCCGGGAAGAGAGGCCTCTGAGTGTGCAAACGTGTTTTCAGACCGTGGGCTGTGACCCACTGATAGGTCATGAAATTGAATTCCTGGCATTTTTAACAGATAGACCACAGTGTGCTGCATGAAGCAAGTTTAAGTATTGTTTTTGTGAAACTTGTTCCTATTGTATCAACCCAAATTGCATATACTTGTATTGTACATATATCCATATTTTATTTCTGTGTCGATACAGTTTGCATGGCTACTTTTAGACATGACAGTGTATTTCTGTGGGTCTGTTTGAAAAATACAGTTCTGCTCATTTTCTTTAAGTTTTCTAAACCACTGCCACACAAGCTTTAGGATTTCATAAACTGTAAATCACTGTCCAAAACAGGGAAAATTAGGAACTATAATTGCCAATATTTTTATTCTGCCAAGATTTAAACATTTTAAAGAATCTACTAATACAGTTTTCCTAAAATCAGAATTTTGACATTACATATAACCATGACATAATCACAAACTAAAGCACAGTCTTTTAAGTTAACTATAGTTTTATAATAAGTCTACTGTATTCTTCTTTTTTCATCTCACTGTGATCCATGAAACCCCCTTGGCCAGGCACTGGATGGCAAAGATAAATACCCCTAATTGGAAAGGAGTGCTACAAGCCACGCCCCCGCCTCCATTAGGGATGCCTGTCACTCGCTTTCTCCCCGCCCCCTTGGGCTTCTGGTACGTGATTTGACCCTGAGGGGCTGGGACCTCCAGGACAGAGGCCACGACAGAGGAAGTGCCCACGGTGGCTCCTTATGCCAGGAGCTGTACTGATTCATTTGCACAGACACGTGGGCTCTTTACTGCCACCCTTATGAATTTGCACAATGTGGTTCAACTTTTCCCAAATCTGATCGTCTGAGAAGGAGTGGGGACATTTACACACCTAGATCTCTGAACTGAAGACTGGAGAGTTTACACCGCGAGGCTCCGAGAGGCCGTCAGAGGCCAGCCCGTGATGCCCGCCTTCATGCCTGCGTGATCCGCTCCCCTGAATGACCCCCGGTTTCACAGGGCATCGCCCAGTTCTCTTTAGGCCTCAGAAGCCCCGTCCTCCCGACTGCGCCTGCGTGACCGGCTCCCAGCCCGGCTTCCCGGCGCTCGCTCGGATCTGACCCCTTCCGGCTCGAGCGGACGCTGAGCAGCTGTCCGGACCGCTCCGCCTGGCTTCCGCCCGCGGTCCCAGCACCGCCTGGGGAGAAGAGTTTCCAGAAGCTGCTGAGCGGGCTTCGCAGCGTGTCCGGCAGAGGACAGCCTGGCGCGGCCCGCGGGCCTCCCTGAGCTCCCTCCCGGCTGCGGCGTCTTAGGGTGGCGCCTTCCCATCGGACTTGTCCCGGCCGGTGGGCGGGAACAGTGCGCGGCGTTCCTTGGCCCCTCCCGGCTTCAGAGTTTGAAGACCAGATCCGTGCTTGGCCTGAAGTTTGCCTCTGAACTGTGTGTGTTAATACGGGGGTCACTGTACAAGTCAGAAACGTGGGAAAAATTTAAGGAGCTTAATTAGGCATTTCATTTTAAAGACTTCTGTACATTACTTGCATTTAAAACATATCCCTAATGAGAGGATACCTACCTGTTCAGCAAAAGAGGATTCCAACACCCTTTAAACCCAGCAGTATTTTTCGACCACATAACTGACACGTATTCTTGAAAATAATATATCTACATCTCTTTTTAAAAATCATATAACTCAAATAATATTTTTCTTGGAATTAGATTGGACTTCCTCTCATTTGAACTAAACCGGCTCGCTCTTATGTCAAGGATATTTACACTGGTTTCTTCTCCTGGATCCATTACTCTCTCTGCCCTGATTCTTTTAAAGGTCAGTCCCTGAACTGGAAAAACTCTATCTTCCTACGTTTTCATTTCTCTTACACGCTCCAGAGGGGGAAATTAGCAGTGAGAGACGGATATGCACAATCACCATAGTAGATCATGGTTTTAGGTAGTGGCTGTAATGAACTGGGTACTCTTGCTGCAGGGCCTGAAATGCAAGCCAAATATATCTCCCTCTGAAGGACTGTCTCTCCAGCTATCAGTGAACATCATGTCCTATACTATTTGAAACCTCAGCAGCTTTGTGTCTTTTGTGCTCCTAGAACTTTGTATTTTTCCTTTTATATTACCCAACCCTGTCCTGTCATCTAGCCTACAGCTTGCCCACATCTTTATCTTCGTGTTTTCCCCCAACTCCATTTCTCCATGTCCTACTGAAGGTTCTTAAATATAGAAAACAACTAATAAATATTTATGGAAACTAAATTAGATCATGTGGTCAAACCCTTTGTGTTACAATGAGGAAACCCGGTTTCCACAGGGTTGAGTGCACAATGTCAGCCAGAGTCAGAGGGGAAAAGTCAGGCTCAAGTCCTGTGAGTCCTTAGCCTCTGGGACACCACGCTGTGCCAGGCCAGCGTGGCAGTGGGGAAGTCAGATGGCCAGAGAAAATACACTGTTGTCACAGGAGAGGGCTGAGGACAATACTAATGAAACTGCTCTTCCAAAATGTCAGAGTGTCCATTAAATGATGAAATGGTCCCATGGAAAAGGCCTTAGAAATCAAATATACTGCTTCTACAAATCAGAAAAGTAAGGCCTACAGATACCAAGTGTCTTTTGCATTCTAATCTGTCTGCCACAAGTCAGATCTGATATAATTCTCTCAGTGCAAAAGCCCAGAGCTGTTAGAAAGAGAAACTCCCAAGAATGTTTTACTAAAGTGGCCATCCTCGCACTGTGGCTCTTGTTACCTTTACCTGTCCCTGGGATTTCTGGGTCACTTGGTATTTATTTGTTTTTGATTGGAATAACATAGCTCCCACTGAGAGAACGTTTCTTTGAAGCCAGTAAGCGTGAGCCCAGAAAGAGGGAGAGAGGAATTTAAAATCACACATTTTTAACATTCAGAGATAATTCAAGATAGTCCAAGTACTTTCTCAGTGTAAATCAAAGAGCAAAGGCTCTTAGGTATAGTGTTTACCTGCAAAAGTATTTTACTGAGTTGCCAAAATACTTGTGATAAGAACATTTGTATCCGTGAGTCTTATACAGATACATCTTGGTTAAAACCATCTAAAATTTAACATGAATATATAGAAATTACAAAAAGATGATTAATAGGTAATATATAGAAATCCATTATGTGAATGTTCATCAACGCAAAAACAGAGCAGAATGAGAGGAAATGGTTTTATATTATTACGATAAGGTTTTAAATTATCTATGAAGAAGAACTTCCTGACAAATACCAGACTTGGTTACCAAAACGGTCTTGGAATTTCCTTCTCTAAAGTTTTCAAATTAGCACGACTTCCTCCTTTTAAACAAGGCAAGAAATTTTGTCTTTGTCTTTGATTTTTGGTGGGTTCTTTTGGTTTTGGTTTTTTGTTGTTTGTTTTTGTTTTTGTTTTTTAGTAGAGGTCAACAGTGAATGACATTCATTCATCGTAGTACCTATCCTAAGGAGCAAAGTCACGAAATATAGTTCAAAATTAACAAGGTGACAGTAAGTTTTAATAA
Organism: Thryonomys swinderianus; assembly: GCA_004025085.1. Lineage (NCBI taxonomy): Eukaryota > Metazoa > Chordata > Mammalia > Rodentia > Thryonomyidae > Thryonomys > Thryonomys swinderianus. The sequence goes on along the minus strand of PVIC010052773.1, from coordinate 1,527 downwards.
GCTGAAAGCGTGGCCAAAGGTGTCTCTAGAACCCCCTCCTTAGGAGGGATTTAAGATTCCCTAAACAGAAGACAGGAAAACCGGGGAGGGCGGGAAAGTCTATCTAGTTAGGGAAGGAAGAGGGAGCCGTATCAATACACTCATCTCTGTGTTCTCTCCACAGCCCGACACTTCCCCAAACATCAATCCGGTGGAGGAAAAGGGACACATACCCACCCACTTCCTCAAAGTATTGTTTTTCAAGGTCGTATGATATCTTGAGACGCGAAAAACACTGTTATAAGAAATGCATTACTACTAGATGACCCTTTTTAACTTAAAGCTCTTTCCCACAGTTCCTATTTTGCTTCCAGGCTCTGCAGTAAAAAAAAGCAAAAGCTAAGGTTATTGTGTGTCAAGGGGTTTCCTGACTGAAAGGAGTAACTTTGATACTTCTTGAGGCGTTGTTCCACATTGTCTTCTGACTGCTTCTTGTGCGTCAATTCTGCTTTGCCCCAAAGACTAGAATGGGACAAAGTCCTTGACTTCCATTTCACTCATATTGTCTAAGAGTCTAAGTCTGTGTGCAGCACGAAGCAGCTCCAAAAAGTCAATCAGTTTATCTGGAAGTAAAATGAAGTCCCAAGGTGTGCTGCGTAGCACTCGGTAAATGACTGAGACAGAAAAGGGCAGCCGAGAAGTATTTTGAACGGGGCAGAGGCTGCACAAGCCATCAGCATATTTCTGAGAACTAGATCGTGCTACTAGTTAGGGCTCGTATTCATTCACTGCTCAGCAGCCCTGCGCTTATGAGATTCTGGCCACTGGTCCCATCATTTTGAGATCATCAACCCACTGAGTCCTCACAGCCACTCCTCACAGTAAGAGGAGGATATGTGTCATACACTGGTACAAATTCCCCAATGTTGTCTGTGATTGTGAGCTGTATGTAAAGTGTACCAATAAATATCTGAAAGAAAAAATAAGATGAGGATGATTATTACTATTGCTCTCTGTGTGTAGCAAGAACCTTAGGGCCTAGAAAGGGAGAGCCATGTGTCCGGGACCACACAGCCTCACGGGATTTTGAGCCCAGAACATCTGGGTTGTGAGTTCATGCTTATAAGTGTTATTCTGTCTACTAACGGGAGAGAGAGGCACAAAATAAGAACAAAATGAGGAATACCCGCCATCTTCAATCACCCACAGTTCCCTTTCTGCACCCAGCCTGCATTTGCTGTATCCTAAGAAGAGTACTGTAGAAAGGCTGATGGCCCAGGAGGTATGGGCCTGAACGGGAACTTCCTCCCTGGACCTCTGGAAGTTTGTTGACTGAACTGACAAAAGAAAAGTTATGTAGGGGAAAAGGAATACAGATGTATTGACATTCAAGAGGGTAAATAATCATAGCACAGGAATCTCTCAGGAGCGATTCTCACTTGTCCAGCATGATTCAGAAACACATTCCACACGTTCTTCGCAGCAGATAAGGAGAGAGGGCCCGCAGACAATTTTTAATGGAGCAGTAAATTATTTTGTTAGGGGGCC
>PVIC010052772.1:0-12065 GCA_004025085.1 Thryonomys swinderianus | reverse complement strand
CCTCCGCCCTCCGCCCTCCTCCGCCCTCCGCCCTCCTCCCTCCTCCGCCCTCCTCCGCCCTCCGTCCAGCGCAAAGGTCTGGGAGAAGCTCCCTGGAGCTGCGATCGGATCCCGCCAGGACTAGCACGGCCGCCAGGGAAGCCCCTGCAGGACGCGCGGCCAGGGGAAGGGAAGGGCCGCCGGCAGCTGCCTGTCGCCCCCGGGCCTGCTTCTGACGCTCCGTATCTCGGAGCTGCTCGCAGACGCGGGAGGATCCGCGCGTCTTTCCGCATCCAACGCAGCTGAGCTCCGCTTAGGAACGGACGACGCGCAGGGATGGGCGCCGCGGCCCCGGGGAGGAGACGCCAGCTTGTCGCTGGCAGCGGACCGAGGGCTCTTGCGCGGGTCTAATCGGCTTCCGAGGTCCTTCCACTGAGTGAGAAGACTTCAATATAAGTTTTATGGAAAGTAGTTCTGATCCTAATGGGGAGGAACTTTAACGGAAAATCAGGCTCACGTCCACTGTCGCAACGCAAGAGACACGTTTAGACAAACACGTGGAACAATAGTAAATGGGTTATTTTATGGATTAATTGACCCAAATTTTTGTGAAGTTGACTTTGGAGAAATATGTTCCTGGAGGTATATTTGATCAGAACCAGTTAACGTTCTCAAATTATATTACTTAACAAAATAATAGGAAAATATAAAATGATACTTCATAAGTCAAGGGTCATCATTTAATTTACTTCCGCCATATTATTATTCTATTTTTTTCTCAAGACAAAAGCAAAACTTTGCAATAATTGGGACATTAAATGAATACATACATGCACATACACTTAATCGCATTAATAAAACTGCTGCTTGTATTTAATTTTTAAATTTAAACTATTCTCTGTAGTTTGAATTATTGTGTGTCATTTAAAGCAGAAGACGTGGCATAAAAGATTTGCTTTTACTTTAAAATGCAGAACTCCAGTTGTTTTTCTTTTTATATCAAAATAGAATAGTAAATGCAAATTCTAGAATAACATCATCTAAGACCTTTCTTAGTGCAAAAGAATTCGATTGACATAAACATCATACTAGCAAATTTACACACTTCCTCTGCGAATGCTTCTCAGAACTAAAAGAAAAAATGGCATTTAAAAAATCATACACCTGTAGTGAATCAAGTGTGCAGCTTACATATTATAAAAATAATTGTTTAAGTAGTCAGATACATTTTCCAAGATAAAGACAAAATAAATGGAGAAAGCTATTCCTTCTGATTTTCTAATTCAATTACATCATAAAAACTCGTTTTGTACTTCAAAAAGAAATTAACTTGGGATGTTACTCCACACCCCATCTGCTATATTGCCTTAAATGCATTCCACAGAACCTGGATAGCTTTAAGTGATTTTCCATCCAAAGCCAAGGGCTGTTTTTTAATGTTCCACTTTGTTTTGGAAACAACCTCATAAACTCTTTGATGATTTTCTTTTCTTTTTCTTCTCTTTTTCTCTTCCTGTATGAAAGGGAAATATGCCGCACAATGTTCTTACCTGCTGTCTTCTATGGAAATTAGCTCTGATTGCACTTTGGAACTTTTCCAGAAAATCAGGCTCACGTCGCACTCTCACGGTGCAAGAGACACCTTTAGACAAACAACTGTAACTATAGAAAGGTGATTTTCTCTAGTATTTTCTTCCACATTGTTGTATTCATAAGCATTCATTATTCTGAATAAAAGACATTATTCAAAAATATTTTCATTGTGTCATTCAAAATGCTTTCTTCTAAATTAGGGAAAGAGAGAGACACTGAAAACTTTATCTGAGATTGTTGAAGTAAATCCTGTTCTGCAGACTTGGGGTGTGGAGTAATTATATACAACACGGTACAAAGCTTCCCTCCAGTAACTGACTGATAATTGCTATTAGAAGTTTTGTCCAGATTGCACTAAAACATGTGCTTATCATAGCAAAGGCACGTGCTACAGCAGTGAAATATAATGTAAAGAGGAGGAAGAAGAGAGGTCACAAGGATAAAGGAAGGAGGAAGGGAGGACGGAAGGACCGGCAGATTATCAATCTTTGTCTCTCTGAGGAAGAGTGAGAGACAGATAGGTGAAAGAAAAATACATAAGAGACTATTTTCATTCAAATGAAGGTTATATTATATGCTTAAAAAGTTTTATTAGCAACCTATGATCCTAGAGTTCTAATCAGTAAAACTCTAAAAGATATTATAAGAATAAAAAGCATCGCAGACGACTTAAATATTTTTTCAACAATTAAATCAAGAAAGTTCTTACTGCAACTGTATTTCTTATTTTACTTTTTTGCAAAAGTCTTGTAGTACAGGAAACAGATATCAGCCAACTTATTTTTAGAGTCACTTCAGTCAATGAAATGTTTAACATTAAACAATAGTCAATTATTTGAATAATAAAATAGTCAAATAACATAATACAATCAAATGAGGCTTCTATTATATTTCTGTCACCATGGAGCAATCTTTGTGTCTTTGAGGCATACAAATCAGACGTGGTGCAGACATGATACAGTGCACAACAAATGTCATTGGAGAAAACACTTCAACAATTCTGTTTTCATCACTTTGTTATTATAAATTCATCTGAGAAGAATTACAAGAAACTACAGCATTTGTCATCTTATGTAGTAGGATCATGAGAAGAGGGATTTTATTTGGTTGTAAAAACAAAAAAGAAACAGCATAGATTTAAATTTAGTTCGCAATGTACAAAGTGTATTTAGTTGTCTGTACTGGGAAACATCTAAGAATCTATCTCCATAATTTCTTCCTCATACTTTAAATTTAATATATTATATACATATTATTAGACTCATAATATATAAATAATATTCTTATCTATTACAGATTTAAAGTGTACAATGAAATATTTTTTGTGTTTTATGGTTTTATAAAAACATAAACTCAAGTCAAGAGAAGGAACACATATTTCTTTCAAACTTCATTTGCTCTTTTGTAATTTTCCTATCCCTCCTCCTCTCTGGCCATCGATTCCAGAAAAACAGTGTAACTTTAGCTGTCATCTTCTAAAGTGTACAAATTGGTTCTTACTGTATGAGATTTTCAAATCATATTTTGCTTAGGATAATTATTTGAAAATGATTCCATTTTTGCTTAGCAGAGGTCAATTCATTTTGTAATTTCTGAACTGTATACCATCATATAGAAAGAACAGAATTTGTTTATTCATTCATTTGCTGATGGACAGTTTGTCCCCACCTGAACTATTGTAAATGAATATATTATGAATACGTGTAGAAGACATTTTATTGTTATACACTTTCTTTATTCTTGGGTAACACAAGAATGGATGAGCAAGAAGAGATTTGTATCTGACATTTGAAGACACTGTCAGACTGATTTCAGAGGAGATTTACCCAACGTTAATATATGAGAATGTAGATTTTTCCACATATTCATCAATATGTAGTATGATCCATCTATTAAAATTCTTTGCATTATAATTGGTTTATAATAAAAGTTTTGTTTTATTACTTGGTGTGCATTAAATTCCTTTGACCTATAGATTTATAATTTTTATATAACTCGGAACATCTTTATCTACTGTTTCTTCAAATACTGTCATCTTCTCCTCGGAGGTGTAGTCTACAGTTCTGAAGTTGCCCCAGAGTTCTCGGTTTTTCTGTACAAATTATTCAGTCTTTTATCTCAATATCTCACTTGTTTTGTTTCTGGTCTTATGAGTGAGAGACTGTATTTGGAAATTACACTGCTCACTCGTATTCTTCTTGGATCATGAAAAACAGTTTCAAATCATTTGGTAAATCAATTAAACTGAATGATAATTAAAATAAAAGATATCAAAATTTTCAAGATTTACATAAACCCTTGGATTGACAAAAAATTGTAAGAGTATTTTTGTCTATTACTTTTAGAAAATATAACTTCACTATCATAATATTCTACTAAGAAATGGAGGAAAAGAAAAAGTATGCAGATTGCTATAAATAATGAAGATAAAGGTAAAAAATCAATAAAACAAAATAATAACACAATAAATCTAAACGTTACTCATGCATAACATCAATAAACCTATAACCAGCCCCACTGTAAACAAATGAGACAGAAAAAGTTCATATTACAAGTGGCACAAAAAGATAAAGAAAAAAGAGAATTCTGAAAATCAATTAAGATGTGACAATTTATAAATAGTGCAATTAATTTAAAAATAGAAATTATGTGACAGAATGAAACAAAAGTATAAATATTATTTTACCTATAAAATAATTTTTGTTTTTGAACACATATTTCCAACAAGATAGCTTTAGAATTAAAGTAGCCAGTGGAAGAAATCAAAGACATAAGTAGTAAAATAATAACAATCTGTCTTTTTCAGATGATGTCAGAGTTTGCACAAAAATTCTGAGGACTATAAAATATAAACATCTGGTAATAATGAAAGTGAAGGTGGTTACAGAGTGAAAAGAGGATGTATCCATTCATATACTATTAAAAACCGAAGAAGAAATTTTAAAGTTTCATTCATAAAAGTGACAAAATAAAAAATACTTAGGAAACAAGGTGACAAGAAATAATGCAGTTTCTTTTCATTTCAGGCTCTCTCCTCATGATGCGTATAATCGAATGGAACTTAAACAGAGACAGAAAACATACTGAGATAGCAAATTCAGTTTGTTAAATTTGCTAAAATATAAATCTTTAATATCCTTTGATTAAACAAAATTTCAATAGAAATTCCAGGAATCTCTCGTTTTTCCTTGAAAACATACTGGAAGGGTGAAATAAGTTTAAAAGCTAATGACAAACGTGGAAAAGTCACGGTCCCTGATTTTACAACATCCCGTGAAACAACAGAAAGGAAGCCCCCAGAGGAAAGGATGAGCAGGTTAGTTGGAGAAAACTGACCACTGATCTTTAGCAAACGTACCACAGAACTTGAATAGAAACGAAAACTACTCCAGAATACACAGTGCCAGGAAATTTTGAAATACTTATAAAATAAAACAAATACTTTTGTAACTTGTCACAGTCAAAATTAAGTGAAGTTCAATTAAAGACCTAAATGTAAATGTTGCGTATATAAAACCGATGCAAGAAAAATGAGAAAATATTTTGAGATGTGATCAAATGCTTGACGATGGCAGAGACCGTCTTCTCATGAGCGCTCACAGGATCCACACTCGATGCGCCTTGTGCCTGCTGGCTCTTTTCTCTTTGTGCAGTGCTGTCTGCCTCGCTGACACGAACCCTTAACCATGACAAATACCTCCGTAGAGCATCAAGTTAAATTATACCAAAGGTATAAATTTCAAGTTCCTTCAACATATGGCATCACCTTACACATCATCCCAAGAAGAACACAATCCTTCCTGCAGGTATAAATCTGGACTGACAGAGCGGGACCGAGGTACTTAGGATGACAGCGACTTAGCTCTACAAATCCTGCCGGACAACATCACAAGACACTTATTGAATATCTTTAGGGTGTATGAAGCGCCCCAACAGTTATAAAGTTATCAACAAGACAGATGCAAGTATTTCCTCTAATTGAACCTCAGTTTACAAGGAATAGCAGATGTTAAAAATATAATCACAATAAAATCTGGAAACACTGTGAAAGGGGAACTCGGTGATACTATGAGTACTGGCAGAAGAGCGCTGTGAGAAGTCAAGGTTGTCATCTCAGAGTAAACGGAGCTTTAGCTGAGACAGCCAGGGCAAGAAGACATCACCATCCAAACGAACGGGAGGATATCTCTGAGGTCTACTCTTCTAAAGAGAAAGTATCATGTATTCATCATGGAAACTGCTTTTTTTTTCTAATTACTTACCATCAATATGATCCATGTAGCCACCATAATCAAAATGTGGAGGCCCATCTTTGATCCACCTATCTATATATCTTTAATATAAAATAACCTGTGAAGTGTCTTTAATTCCACAAACAGTTTGATGCTTCCTTATTCTTGGACTCCTTTTTCATTACTCTTGCTGAAATGCAGGCGACGGTTCCATCCCACAAGTGTCATGCCAACATCCCTCCCTGTCAGTTACAAGGAAGTATCTGTCCCACGTCAAAAACTGACATTTATTTTGATCACCATTACCTTGCAATTCCCTAGTGAAATTCCATTGCATCAATGGAACTTGGGGAAAGAGATGTCTGAGAAAATCTCAGCCTAAACAACTGCTTCCTATTCTTAAGTCCTTTGAAGATTGGCTGGTTATGGGCTGGAGATTTAACTTGGTGGTTCCTGTGCCTGCCTCGCAAGCGCAAGGTGACTCACGCCCACCAGCCATCAATACCACATACCACAGTGCCGGACTCACGCCTGTCATCCCAGCACTCGGGAGGCAAAGCCAGGAGGATTGCTGAGTTCCAGGCTTGCCTGGCTACATAGTGAGCTCAGGGCCAACCTGAACTACAAAGGGAGACCCTGTCTCAAAAAACAAAAAAGATTGGCTGGTTGTGAAGTTCCACAATCTATAGTCTTTGGAACTTGCCTCACTCTTTTCCTCTCGCTATTTCCCAGGGCTGTCACAACCCAAACGACTCAAGATATTCTCACCGCTCACATGCAAATAACATTGTAGAATATGCTATGCCATAAAAAGGTTTATTGCTGACCAGTTGTTATTTCCACCCAATTTTTTGCTTCGCAGTACAATTTCAAGGATGAAGTATCACCAGTTTGTTTTTGCATTCTCTCTCTTTAAGCAAATCTTGCTTCTTTCTCTTCCTCCAGTTCAGCTCCAATTTGCTAATTCCTGTTTAAAAGCAGCTCAGATGAGACCATCAGAAATGTCTTCCCTGAAGCATTTTGGCAGATGTGTACAGTTAATTCAGTAGACTCTGATTTTCTTGCATAAATGTGCACCATTTAGTGATTATACAAATTAATTTCTGTCTATTTGTGTTTTACCACAAAGCTCTACAGTCCCTGAGGGTAAATACAAGAGATGTTCATTCCTGAATACCATGGCCTATCATACTAAATTACAAAATAAATGTAGAAAGAATCAGTAAAGTACTACATCAGCTATTTGTTCATGTACATATATTAAAATTTTAAATAAAAATTCAAGAGATAAGCAGAAAAAGAAATATGTGGACCACTTGTAAATGCCACCCACAAAATAGATAAGAATAGAAAATGCTGAATACCATTGCCTTGACTCATCAGTAGCTGCTAAGAACAGACCTTAGTACTGTTTTAATGCAAAACTCTAGAGAGAAATTTTTTATAAAAAAAAGAGTTTTTATTTTTTTGTGTGTGAGAAGTAGAAAAATTATGGAAATAAAGAATTTATCTCCAAGAAAATAAAATATTCCTTGGTACATTCAGTAACTTTGTTTCCTTTAAAAAAAATGTAATGGATTTTATTCCCAACATAACTCCAGTAATCAATAGTTCATAGCAATAAACTGACAGAAAAATATCAAAGTAATGAAAGAGAGTACACAGAGAGGGGAAAGGGTAGAAAGAGAAAAAAAGCAGGTGGGAAAGGGGCAAAATAATAATAAAAATGACCTGACAAGTGTGTAATAGAGCACCTAAGGGGCTGCTTCAGTCTCCCACACCTGTGCTGCGGTGCGCCAGGGGTTACATTTCAGTGTACCCCATCTTTGTTACAACCTCTGCCATTGTAATAAGCATCTTCTTCGTCCGCTCCCCATATCAGAGGCAAAACATTCCCGGGGCAGCGAGGCAGAGCATTGCAGTACCCTAGGCAAGGGCTTCCTGGGCCTGTTTCATTTAAACCTAAAATCGACGGTCAAATAAGCCTCAGCTGAGTAACTCCTTGGCTCCCGCTTAGGCATGCATCTTTATTTTTCGCTGAACTCCAGCCATAAGGATTGGGCCAGGCAGGACAGGTTGCCTGAGGGCCTTGAGCTCTTCCGATCCTTTTATCTAAAGTGTGATTTCGTGCCCTGCTCAGGAGTCATCAGGACACACAGTAATGAAATGAGCTTTGGGGATTTTTAAAACACAAGGGCTGGATGTCATTTTATTTCACATTTCTGAAAACAAAACAAGCCAAAACACACAAAGCAAAAAAAAGAAAAAGAAAAAAGCAAGCCTGAGGTTAGAAATGAACAGTGATACCGAATTATTGCCATATAACCCCAGGAGAGCAGAGAAAGGGGGAGACACGAGCCAGGCCATCCGGAAAGCTACTGAAAAGCACTGTGACCCCGCAGCGCTGCTGCTACACTGTGTGCCGAAGTGACACTGAGTATCGCTTGGCATTTGCACATTTGGCCACACAGAGCTGAGCATGTGGCCCTGATTTCCTTCGTTGTAAGATTCTCCTTCAGAGCAACAGTGCTGATAGGTAGAGAAGCACAAGTAATTAGCTCCTGGGAATTCTGTCCTAATGAATAGAGCGACTTCAACTCTACTTCATAGTGTTTTGCCACTCAGAGGGGTGGTCGTGTTGAAAGGGGGTTTTAATGAAAGCGAATGTGATCCTTTCTTATTCACGCTGCAGCCCTCTTCCCACCTGTCTTCACACTGCAGACGCAGAGGCCGGCTCCATGGGCCCTGACTTTCTGGACTCCACAGCTACCAGTTCAATCAGTGTCCGCCCACTTCCAAGTATTTCTTAAAAGCAGTGCGAAATGATATAAAACACAGCATGCGTGGAAAAGAACCTGGGAAGTACTTCCGTGTAGGAAGGGTCAAAGGATTTCTCATCGGCCTATCACTGCTTTTCTTCGTCGTGGTTGTCCCATCAGAGAGCGGGAAATCTAGGAAACTAGAATCACGTCAACAGGCCCGTTTGAGGGTGGCCGGGAAGCCCCATACCATTCTCTGCTGCAACTTTGCAGCCGACTCTGAGCGTGGCCGGAGGAGCCACTCGGGAGGTGGACAGTGATTGAATCTCGCCCCCTGGTAACCCACGGAGCTGCAGGCTATAGCAGTCACTCCGGGGCCACAGAAGATTTGCGCGCCGAGTTACACAGAAGTGAGGCACTCTGGGAGAATTAGCCCACGTATTTCTCAACCACTCATTTCTATGAGGGAGAGAATTTCATATTCCAGTGTTAAAGGCACAACTGACCTGAAATACATATTTTAATTGGAAAGCTGTTCTCACTGAACTGGACGATGAACAATAATTTCCATGCTGTTACTCAACATAATTCCACATTTCACAGTATCCAGTCTTGAAAAGAAAAAAAAAAATCAGAAGCAGCAGCAGCAGAAGCACCTGATACTTGAATGGATGGTTCCTCAGTATATAATTGTGCCCACTGATGTATACACATCCAGAAAACACCTTTGCCAGAGTAAGGGTTGAAGGCTGCAGATAGACTTAGATTTTACCTATTTCTATGCTTTATTGCTTCTAAATACTTCTATACTTGTAGCTACCAAAAATAACCTACATTTTTTAATAATTTTTGATTCTAACACAATGATGTAGGCTTATATTTCCAATACTCCCCTGAGTAATTTATAGGAATTATTTTTTATTTAGTTCTTTTTATATTTGTTTTTATATAACTTAAAGTAGTCTAAGATGATTATAATGGAAAATCTTTGTTAATGACATAAGAATGAGCTTTATGGGAACCTAAATTTGTAATCACAAAAGCAAGATTAAAACCACTTTGTATAGATTTATCAGCATAGTAGAGGAAGGAAAATAGTATTTGTGATGGTTTCATACTGTATGTAATAGCAATGCTATATTATAGCTAATGTATATAACTGATGCATAGCTAATAGAAACTATTTTAACAGTGATTTAAGGTAGTGGAATTAGGGTGACATCCCATTTGTTGTTTTCTTCTGCTAGTTCTCATGCTAAAGAGGTTTTGTTCATAAATTCTTTCCCTAAGCCAATGTCTCCAAGAGTACTACCTAACCTGTTTGCAGCAGGATCTGTTTTAATATTTAGATCTCTAATCCACTTTTATTTTAGTTTGGTACTCAGTGAAAGAGACAGATCTAGCTTCAGTCATTGGCTGGTTAAAAACCAGTTTTTCCAGCACCATTTGTTAAAGAGGCTGTCTTTCCTCCATTGAGGATGTTTATCAAGGATAAGGTGGCTTAGTGTATCTGGGGTTGTTTCTGGTTCTTCTAATCCATTCATTCCACTGATCCTCAGGTCTGTTTCTTTGTCAGTACCACGCTGTTTTTATCACAGTGGTTTTGTAGTATAATTTCAAATTGGGGATCGTGATACCCCCTGCCATGTCCTTGTTTCCTGGAATTACTTAGTTTTTCTAGGTCTTTTGTGGTTCATTTTCAGATGAATTTTTGGATTAAAAGAAACCACCAGCAAAGCAGAAAGCCAACAATTTGGGAAAAAAGTCATTACCAGCTGTTTTTCAGACTAAATGTATTGACCTAAAGAGATATTATTAAATGCATTTTCTCTTTCTGATTAAAAAAAATTGTACCTTTCTTTCAATATTTTTCACTGATATTGGTGACAAGCTATCTCCAGGAATATAATTCTTACAGTGATCTTGAATTAATTACTTCCATTTCAATCACTACTTTTTTGTTGATGATCTGTCAACCAAGCATAGTTTACTTTTTTATCAATTAAGTTCATTTAAATTCTTTTCAGCATTTCCAAACTTGTATCCAAAATTCAATGATCTGTTATTGGTAATGTGACCACAAGGGAAAAAGAACAATGATCTTTATAGAATTACAAATAGTGAACCGCTCTGTCCAGGAGGGCTTACTGGTGTGTGCCTGAAGTCTCACCACCCTGAGGGCCTGAAGCAAAAGGATAACAAATTCAACCCGAGCTGTGCAACTTTTCAGCATCATGTGGCCCTATCTCAAAGCAAAACCAAACAACAGCAGCAACAAAATACTGAGGATGGAGCTCAATGCGAAACCCCAGGGTTGGATTCTCAGTACAGCCAAACAAAGAGCACAACAGGATGCATCAAGAACAAAGCAAAATACACCACTCAGCATTTTATTCTATTAATGCAGAGAAGATTAACATGTTAAATTCAAAGAATCTCTGGACTCAAAGAGCTCCTGGAAGCTTTGGGGGAAAGTTGATCAATGGGTATTGAGTTCTAGTGAGATAAGAGCAGGAAGATTGTTGTGCTATTGAAGAGCAGAGTGACTATGCATGACACTAATGTACTGTAGGTTTTCAAAAGTTAGAAGGTTGAGTTGTTTCATCTAAAGGAATGATAAATATTTGATGAGGTACATATAGTAAGCCATATCTAAACATTATAAAAATATACATATATCAAATCATGACTTTCATGATTCCCCTCACCTATACATTTTTACATATCAATAAAACAATATAAAAAAATCAGTGAATTAGGGAAAACTGAGTTTTCCCTCTGACTTTTTAGTAGCAGAGATGATATTTACATAGTTCTATGACAAAAATGAGTATTAAAATAAAAAGTGTGAATAAATTCACATTTGATAAAAATAAAATGAGTTTCAAACAGTTTTTATTATATATTGTTGCTTACTTTTGTGTCATCATGTTCTTATATGTATAATGAATGATTATTTCTGAGGAGAGACAATATATACATTAAAATTATCATTATATTAGAGCGGCCCCGGGCCCGCCGTGCCGTGAGTCCAGCGGACCGGGGAACTCGCGGCGGACGGACCGGACCCAGAGGCCCCGGGCCCGCCGTGCCGTGAGCCCAGCGGACCGGGGAACTTACTGCGGACGGACCGGACCCAGCGGCCCCGGGCCCGCCGTGCCGTGAGCCCAGCGGACCGGGGAACTTGCGGCGGACGGACCGGACCCAGAGGCCCCGGGCCCGCCGTGCCGTGAGCCCAGCGGACCGGGGAACTTACGGCGGACGGACCGGACCCAGCAGCCCCGGGCCCGCCGTGCCTTGAGCCCAGCGGACTGGGGAACTTGCGGCGGGCGGACCGGACCGAGCAACTCCGAGCCCACCGTGCCATGCTTCCGGCGAACTGAGTGAGCAGCACACGGACCCGGCTGCAGGGTGCAGGCTATTTCCAGTGGACTGAAGGCCGCCCAGCAGCACACTGTATCCCGGAGCTGTGCAGTGAGGAGTCAGACATAGAGGTAACTCA
>PVIC010052771.1:0-12065 GCA_004025085.1 Thryonomys swinderianus | reverse complement strand
CTCCCAGTATATATATACATAGTCATCAGCCAATGCCTGAAGGACACGTGGCATTCTGGGATAGGCGGCTATACAGCGGAAGCGAACTGGCTGATCAGGCAATGCCTAAATATAGACTTGTTTTTCAGCGGATATAGACCACTTGACCTACTTCCTCAGCGCCATCTTTTGGGCGCGGTTGCCCTTTGGCTCTCCACACATGGCGGACATCCTTTGTTAGAATATGTGTAAGAAGAAAGGAACAGACAGCGACAAGAAGCTATTTTTCTTGTTTCAAACTTATCAAAGGTGATTGGGACCTTCAGAACTTGCTCTTCCTCATGGCCAGAAGGCTGGAGTAACTTTGTGCCTGCAGTGCACAGTCTGCTCTATGATGTCCTCTTCATCAGCAGGACTTGGCCTTTCTTCAGTACTCCTTTGTACATTCCTAAAAGGCAATATTACTTGGTTCTGTTCCAGATAATTAGTTTTCAAAAAAGTAAAGAAGGTGAATTCCTAATCATCTTCCCATCACTATTCTAATTTTCCGTGTGCAGGTAGTGACCTGCTTGGAAGAAACTGCTCACTCCCTCAACTCTTCAACTCAGCCACCTTTGATTTCTCCCCATTCTTAGTACTTTCTAGCAAATATGCCCTGGGCCAGTGAGTGCACCACCTCTGCCTAGTGTTTACAGAGAGGTTCCAGATGTGCATTTAAATATCCAGTAAAATTAATGGCAATGATGTGCCTATGCCAAGTGGTGTTGGGGGTTACTTGGCAAGAATTGGGTTATCAGATTGAGGAAAAATCTACAAATGTTGAGAAAGAAAAGCAAGGATGTGCCAACGCAGTAAACCCCATGCTAGTCCAGTAATTTAACCAATCTTTCTCATATTTGGTCCATTAAGTATCACTTTTACCTGCAAAAACTTATAGAAGTAAGCTGTCAATATGAAAGATTTGGAAAATAGAATAGAAGATACTTTCTCATTACCCTACTACCCTAATAGTTATGTTTGGGTATATTTTCTGTACCTAAAAAAAATGCATATGTATTTGGTAGAATAATGACCCTCAAAGATGTCTGTGTCCTAATCCCCAGAATCTGGGACTATTTTAGGTTACGTGAAAAAAAATGGTAGCTAAGATTGTAGATGGAATGAAGATAGCTTATCATTTGACATCAGATAGGAAAATTATACTGAATTACCTAGGCGGGTGAAGTAGGAGTGATGGTGTTAGGACTCTAGGGGCCTTCGTTGGCCCTAAAGGTGGACAAGGTCACCAGCCAAAGAACATGAGTGCCCTCTAGAGGCTGAAAAGGGCAAGTAAGTAGATTCTCCACTAAGCTTCCAGAAAGAAATGCAGCCCTGATGACACAGATTTTTTAGCCCAGGGAGACCTATGTTTCTCTAACTTCCAGAGCTGTAAGATAATAAATTTGCATTGCTTTAAGGAGTTCAGTTTGTGATAATTTGTTACAGCAGCAATGGAAAACTAATACATTTTATTTTTTAAAGCTATATCTTGTTGGAACGTTATTTTTATATTGCTGTAGTTTTTGTATTTAATGGCCAAATACTATTCTGTGGAGCTGAAATACTTTTATTTCCTTAATAAAACCCTTCAGATGCATAAACCATCTAAAACTAATAAAACCATCAGATGCATAGATCTTTTTCTGCATTTCTTCTTTCACGAGTTTGATTATTTTCTAATAATTGTCTGCAACAAATTGAATTTAGACTTTGAATTTCTACTCTTTGAAAAATTTTTTGAATTCATTTGAAATTCAATGTGATATATGATATAAGGTTAAAATGTATTTTTTCTAACTTGTTTTTTAACAGCATATACTAAATGGTTTTTTCTTTTCCATTGTTTCATAATGCTTTCTTCATTAAATATTCAATTTTATACAAAATGAAGCTCATTTTCTGGGCTGCTGGTTCTCTTCCATTAATTGATTTGTCTGTTCTTGAGCCAATATTGTGCTGTTTGAATTTCCATTGCTTTATAAAACATCAATTCTTGTAAGGACTAGTCTTTTCAGCTGGAGCTGAGTGCACTTGTTTAGGATTACTCTTCTCCTTCAATACACATTTGCTACTTTTTAAATCTAAATTTTCAAGTTAAACTGTTTAAATTATTGCTTTTAGGTCCTAGAAAAATCCTGTATAGAGTGCCTGGTTTTCACTGCATGGACAAACACCTTGAAAAAATCCTTGGTCTGCAATCTTGTGGCCCTGCTTTTCCTATTTCTGGATTTTTTTTTTTTGAGACAGGGTCTCACTTTGTATTTCAGGCTGGCCCTGAGCTCACTATGTAGCCCAGGCAAGCCTGGAACTCAGCAGTCCTCCTGCCTCTGCCTCCCAAATGGTGGGATTATAGGCGTGAGCCACCACACCCAGCCCTGTTTCTGCTTTTTGGAAAATTTACATTATAGGTGGCGCACTTCCTTACTATCTTCTGCATGGGACATTTTTCTGTTTTATGACTTGCTCATTATTTTCCCGGCCCAAACTGGGCTCATCACTTTGATTGCTGTACAGTATTCGTCCTCTGCAGCTTGGCATGTGGACAGTGTGAACATTGGTTTGAATCCCAGCTGTCTCTCACAAGCTGCATATCTTTGAATGAATCAGTTAACCTGCTTGAGGGATAGTTTTGTGCTTAACATGCAGTTACTGGTGTCTTGCTTGCAGCATTTTCAGCTGGATTATTACATATTTGAAAGATTTCTGGTACTTGGGAAACAAGTATTAGACTATTCATCTCAGTACTGTGTTATCCTACCCTCACTCAGCCATAAACTTTTTGAAAGTAAGGGCAGTTTGTTATTCTCACACGTGTACCCCGGGAAGCCCAGGGCGTAATGGGCGCTTACTGAACTATTTGGTTGAAATGTTCTCTTCTCCCCATCCTCGTCTAATCTTGCTCATTGTCCCAGGCCCCAGCTCCAGCTTCACCTCATTCAGACTTACTGTGGCTGTGCCTTACTGTTTCTAACCACAGCGCAACCCAGGAGGGGCGCGTAGCTGTGCTACGAAAAATGGGGGTGATGGATAAAAAGGACTCTATTACATCTTTCCAAGGTCTTTTATGTAATTTTGGGATTTTATTGGGGGTGAGTTATTACTGATCTCTTGGTACTGTACTCAAATGTTCCACACATCTAGGGCTTCATACTCATGCATGTGAACTGTAACCTTACCCTTACAATGCTTGGGTGGAGTCATTTTCTACATTTTGAATCTAATAATTTACAAACACTCGTTTTATAAATATTAGTCCTTAGAAGCACTTATTTGTGGGTTACCGTGTGTGTCAGCTAAGACTGAGTGTCAACATGACTGGATGAAAGTCCTGACGAGGTGATCAGATGTGAGGGCACTGACCCCAGCAGTGGGCCAGCCCAGCGGTGAGTCACTTGCCGAAAGTGCAAGGTGGGACCCAGTTGACAGGGGCAGGCCACTGTGCCTTTGGGGCTTTGTTCTCTTACCTGCTGCATCCCTACTCCTGACCCTTTTCCTCTCTTGTCCCTCTCACTTTTGTCTCTCTTCTCCCTGGCTTCCGTGGATTGAGCAGCTTTCCTCAACCTTGCCTTTCTGTCATGCTCTTTCTACCATGAGGAAAAATGAGCATGGACTGAAGAGTCACCCTCTCTTCCTTTAGGTTGTGTCACTCCCTTGTCCCAGAGAAACTGCTCGTCACACCCTGTGATGCATAATGTTTGCATCAGGCTAAGCATATGTATGTCCTCAAATGTGTATCATTGCTTTAAATATTCAAAATCTTTTCTTAGAGGTTTTTGAAAGATACGGTGCATTCTTGTTCTATCTTAATGTGCAATGTAGTACAACAGGACCTCTCACTTCTAACTGTAACTTAGCATCTGCTGACCTAATTGTCCCAGTATCCTGCCTCCTCACTACTCTCCTCAGCCTCTGGTAACCAGTGTTCTACCCTCAACTTCTATGAGCTCACAACTCTTTTAGAAGCCACATGTGAGCAAGATCAGCATTTGTCTTTCTGTGGCTGGCTTATTTCATATAACATAACATCTAGTTCCCTCTTTTTTGTTACAAATACAGGGGTTTAGGGATTTCTTTCATGTGGCTGAATACTGTTGCATGGACCACATTTTCTTTGTTCATTAGTTGTTGGGGACTTAGGTTGTGGACTGTTGTAATACTGCTACAGTGAGCATGGGTGTGCAGAACCTCTGATGCACTGGTTTATTTCCTTCTGATGTAAGTCCAATAGTGAAATTGCTGAATCAAATGATAGCTGTTTTTAATTTTTTGAGCTAGTTCCATGCCATTTTTTCATAATGGATGTACTGAGTTACATTCCCACTAGCAATGTGTAAAGGGTTTCCTTTTCTATACATGTGTGTCCATTTTTTTTTTTGAGTCAGTGTCTTGCTTTGTAGTTCAGGCTGGCCCTGAGTTCACTGTGTAGCCCAGGCAAGCCTCAAACTCAGCAGTCCTGCTGCCTCTACCTCCTGAGTGCTGGGATGACAGGCACAAGCCACCATTTCTAGCTGTATGTCCATTTTTTAAATGTCATTTTTTCTAGTGATTTATTTGTATTGTATTTACAAAACTTGTTTTGAAGTAGGACTGGATATTTTAAAAAATTGGTTGTTCACTATAGGAGTGTGAAGAACACGAGTCTACAGAGAGAGAGGTTGGCAAGTCACAGAACTTCCACCAGCTACCTGGCTTCATAAATGTTTAATTGGAACACAGACATACCCACTCATTTATATATTACCTATGGCTGCTTTTCCTTTACAGAAGCAGAAGTGAGCTGTGTAACAAATACTTCATAGCCCACAGAGCCAAAAATAATTATGATGTGGTCCCTGACAGGAAAGTTTTGTCAACCATGTTCTCCTTGACTTCACATAGTTCTCTAGCTAGAATGAGCTCCGCCTCCACCAGGGCTAACTCCTTTTGTATGGCCCCTTCCACTGCCTTCCTTTCCTTTCCTCTCTGGTTTACTTGTTCCTTGCCAGCCCGCCATAGATCTACCACAAATCAATGATCTGTACTCACATTCTTCCCTCCGGGTCCCCTCTGTAGGAACCCAACAGTGCACGCATCCTGTCCTTATTCTGGGCCTCACGACGCCTCCCAGCCTCAGTCCACCAGTTACACTGGGCCACAAGGCCACCCCATCTTCATCTTTTATGGATTGCTGTGTGATAATTCAACTTTGTGGGTCTGGATTCTTTGTGATTCCTTTCTGCTCTCTTCTTAAGCCCCACCTCAGCGTCAGGGATGGGAGAAGAGAGAACAAAGATGGTCGAGTAAAGCGAGCTCCATCTTGCCCTACATTAGATACTCCCTTTGTGAAACAGTTTGTAGTGCTTGTAGCTCACCCCATGGTGTAAAAGCAGCTGAATCTCGACCAGCTGTTTCCACTGGTTTCTGGATCTTCTCAGCCCCATAGGACAACCAAGCCTTTGCCCACCCCAACCTTTCTGCTGCTGTATTCCTTCGTCACTGTCTACCCTCCTAATTACTTAGGTCACATCAGACTTTAATTCTGTCTTTTAAAGTGTAACACAGCCATAATTAGGGCATATGTTAATTAGCAGGATGATGCCTTGTGCCTTGTTACTTGTGAGGGATGTGGATCGTCCCAAAAAGTGCCATAGGAAGGGGAGTTCAGTCGGCAGAAGAAGTCTGAGGAGGCTGAGTGTATCTCCCAGCAAAAGTTGCCTTAGAGAACGGAACAATGGTAGTGTGCAAGCAGGGCAAAGGATGGGGTCACATGAGGAAGAAGAGCTAGAAGTGACCTCTTTTCCACTCCAGGAATGAGATGTAAGTCAGAAGGCAACCTCGAGGCTGAGAATCCACCAGGGATGGCAGAAACTCCTGAAGGACTGGGGTTGGTGGCCTGGGCGGAGGTCAAGGTTCTGATGGAGGCCACAAGCAAGGTAAGTGTCAGCCTTGCCCCCATCCCCTGGCTTTGGAAATTTGTGAGGAGTCTAATAAAAAAATCAAGGCCAATCTTTGCCTTTTAGGCACTGTAATTGCTCTCCAGCAAATCTGAGAAAAGTACGAGCTGCTAGCTTGAGACTGTTTGTATGTTTCTTTTTACTCATTTAAATGACTCACCCCCGCTCCTATTTTCAGTTAACTAACATTATTTCCTAACATCCTTGGGATAGGAAAGTTGAACAGAAGATTGGCCAGGTCATGAATATTTCCTGTTTTGAATATTATCATCCTTATTATTTAGGAGAGTTTTCCAGGAAATTAATTACTGAGGGAATTCATGATTGGGTGGAAAAATATAAATCATAAAGATACTAACATTCCCTCCATTTGCTCTGATGGTCATTTTAAATGATGTGTTTACTTGAATTTTAGAGAAAGGCATTGGAAAGAGAAACTCTCAAAATACATCGAAGGAGGAATTATAAGGGTCAAGTTTGTGCTAACAATAGTATTAATAAGTAATATTGGTATTGTTACTACTGATATTTCTTGAGGTCCTACTACCCTCCAAGTACTTAAAGGTTTATTTTGAGTGCTCTTAACAATCCTTCGAGGAAAGTATTATCCTTTATATTTAACTTGAAGCTCACAGACATTGGCTCAGGTTCAAAGGTCATGGTGCTAGCTGAACAATTCTTCTCCTCCTCCTCCCCCTTCTCCTTATTTTTACTATAGTGCCATAGATTGGACCTGTGACCTTGCACATACTATGCATGTGCTCTATAACTGAGCTAGACTGCCAGCCTGCTTTTCTTTTCTTTTTTAAACCCTAAAATTTGAGCTGTTACCATGTTCTAGGGACAACAGACTTTGTCTGGAAAGGACCAGATCATAGACAGGCATTTGTAGCTTTGCTGGCCACATGGTGTGTATTGCAGCTACTCAGTGATGCCTTTGTGGCATGTGCCAGTGAAGGAGTATGACTTAACACCTTATTTACACACACTGAAATCTAAATTTAATATAATTTTTATATATCATAAACTATTCTTTTTTCCAATAGTTTAGAAATTGTAAAAGTCATTCTGTTGGTGAGCCATGGTAAAAGAGGGGCAGGAATGGGGCCTTAGTTCAGTGATAGGATAATTGCCTCATATGTGTGAGGTTCTGGGTTCAATCCCCAGCACCACAAAAACACAAAACACAACAAAATCATGTGGTTGCACAGGTTGGAGCCATAGGCTATCATTTGCAATCCCTTCATTTTTACTAATACATGTTTGCAATACATAATGACTACATTCTTCGTGAGTTAGTCCATATATATAACACATCTTAATTCTTTTTAATCCCCTTCCCTTCTTTCTCCTTTTTCCCTCCATTTTAGATCCCCTTTCCATTCACAAGGAATGTATCTCCCTGTTTCCAGTTGTCTTTTATTTTGCCCTTTAAACTATAGTTTGCTGATTCCTATGACCTACCTTCTCAAGGACTAGGATCATAATGAAATGAAGGCAACTGAGCTACATATTTCACCTAAGAGAGCAGGTCAGCTGTGGGAAAGCTTATTAAACTCAAGCTGTACGAGAACATGATTCTCACTTTCTACCATCACATTAAGTCTATAAATTTAGGCTCATTTCAGGAACTCCTGGGTCTTACTCTCCATATCTCCTGAATGAAGTTTTTAACCTATCTGCCATTCTTAATTCTAATTATAGTATTTCAGCACGAAATGATTTCTATGAAATTGAGGTTGGAATCTAAGATACCTAATTGGATGATGACAGTAGCTATATGGAGAAGACTAGCGGGAGACTAGGTCTTTGGATAACATTAAGGATTGAGTTGTGAACAAATAAATTTTGAGACATAAGCAGATCAGATCTGTACAGGAATCTGGAGTTGGGAGAGAAGGCTGAGCTAGAGATTCATATTTGGGAGGCATTAGCATGAAACCAGTGGCCACCCCTCCTGCAGTTATGACAACCAAAAATGTCTCCAGACATTGGCCAGTGTTGAGAATTACTGTTTTAGGGGGAAAAAATGGAGATGATCTTCAATAATTCCAACTTTGGAACTCAGAGAGAGTAAACAATTGGAAAAGGAGACTATGGATCAGGGTCTCATTAAGTTGGAGGAAAAAATCCTATGTAGAGTATCATCTCTTTGGGCTGGATTTGATTTAGTATTTGCTGAAAGGCAGGAGTGGAGGCCAGAGCTTGGGGCTGAATCCCACTGAGCTCTATCATGTTTCTTTTATTGGATCCCCAGTGGTGGTAGAGGGGGTGGGGACACACGAAGTACTAAGATCAGAGATTTTCTAACTGCATCGAGCTTGCAGGTGGTGCAGTGGACAGAATGTTTTCTGGTCGAGGGAGGTGATTAAAATAAAGAGGACGTTAAAAATAACATTTAGAAACCAAAGATAGAGACCTTTACTGTTCCTTCTTCTGATTTTATTTTTAGAAATAATCCTCAGAGGATAAAACTATTATGTCTAGGTGAAGGAGAAAAACAAGGACAGAAATAGAGTTGATATGGTTTTGAGGAAAAAGCAATAGGAAATGAAGACGTCTTGCTGTACCACCCTGAATCATAAGATGGCCACTCTGTTTTTAAATTCCTCACTCACTTCATGCCAAATTGTCATTTTAAAATGGTTGAAAGATTTTGTGAACTTTTACTTAACATATCTGATAATTGAGCTATGGCTTGATAATGGCCCAATATAAAGATTAAAAAATTTAGTCCTTCATACTGAAATGAATGACATTAGATGATTGTTCCTCTTAGCCAAATGCCTGATAGTAAAGGATCAAAAGAAGGGGAAATGGCTTCTTCTTTTTTATAGAAGTCTTCTTACTGCAAAATAAAGACAATAAGCTTACCTCATAATGTTGCTGTGTAGCATGTCCAGCAGTGTCTAGAGCATTGTTGGACTTCCATAAATGTGTAAACAGAATAATAAGTGTTGTTCTGATTGTAATGGTAGTCACACAGTTCTAAACATGTAAGACATTTTATGGAACTTGATGCTATATTCTTCCTGCAATACAAAAGAAAACAAAGACAGTATAAAGAATGAAATCCAAGTCAGATTATTAGCTGAGTTAGTAGTAATGTTAGTTTCCTGGTTTTCACAAGGCACTGTAGTTGTGTAATTTGGTCTTATTTGTGTAACATGGTCTGTATTATTTTTGCAATTTCTCATAAGGAACTATTTCAGATAAAAATTATTACAACTGTAGTACAGCTCAAAATCATTTGTTTTTATGGCCAAGTTTACTTTGTAGATTCATTTTTGTTTTGATGGACCCTTGTTTCATAAGCGGTGCAAATTATTAGGTGTTACCTATATGTTACAAGCTAAAATCTGATCTCTATATGCTTAAGGTAATGTGGTAGGTTACAATCCAGATCATGAACTGAAGTTGCCCTTGATATGTATAGTCTCAAATTCTAATGATAACTAAAGTCAAAAATTATGTTCTGTCTTTAGTTGGGCATATTTTATTTTTAGGATAGTTTAGAGCTCATCTAAGTTTGCCAAAGATTGAAAATTCCACACAACACATCCAGTTAGTTCCCTGAGAAATAGAAAGTGGAGGTGGTTTTTCTACTTTTTAAGGTGAGAATTTTGACTTCAGCAGACTTTGGGGAGGCCAAGCCTCATTTTTCTTGCTGATATGCCCAAGATGTGATCTATTTATATTACAAACCATATGCAGGGCCTGGCAAGCATCTCTACAAATGAGCTCATCAGCTCGGCCCTGGAGTAGGAGGCTGCAAGGGAGTATGGAGACATCAGAGACCTTTTACAGCTATTAGGCCTCTTGGTGCTGATTAAATAGCAAGATACACAAAATCTACGATTTCTCACGTGAAGGATAAATAATAAATACCCACCAAGGAGAGGCAGATAGTCTTCTTGGTCTTCTTTACAGGTCACTGAAGTCAAGTTCTTAAAGACTTGAGTCCTTGTTAATGAGTTTTCCTTTTGTTTGTGTTGTGCAGATTGTAAATACATATTATGTCACATTGCCTTACTGATGAGTTTCCTTCAAAATGTGATGAGTTTTTCTAGAGTTTCATTCAAATCAACTAGTATTTATAGAGCATTTAACCTGTGATAATTAGATTTATCTGTCAGGAAATATGTAGAGAGCAGTTATTGCTCTCAAAAGGCTCAACAACAACAAAAAAGCCAGAAAATAAAGAAGCATATTACAAAATGGCAAATGTAGTGAGAGGCACACTCAAGACTCAGAGGAAGGTAGGAAGGCAGAAAGATGGGAAGGAATGTCATTAGCTGTTTAAAAAGACAGTGTGGCTTGGGCTGGGCTTGCAGAAGAATGCATCCTTGGTTGTATTAGAATTAAGAATTTACAATTATTGTTATTTAGATAGAAATCACACACACACAAACACACGCACACGCACACACACACCTACCTTTATTCCATCATCTGGATGAGTATCAGTGGATACTCAGCAGCACATGATTGTAGTGCATCTCTGCATTGTTCAGTGAATATTTTGCTTCAGTTTGCATAAGGAAAGTGGATAGAGAATTGAGCCATTCCACAGCAAAAGGTATTTGCACATGTGGGACTCAAAGAACCTGGGCTTGAGCATTGGTGGTATATTCTAAGTTCCACAGTGTCTTGCACATATGCACCTAAGCTGTGCAGCATAGCAGAACTTCTGCAATAGATAGGTTTTAGTAGATATTCTGTGAAGAATTTATCTGCTCCTACTTCCACCCACAACTGGAAAAAAATAGAAATGTTATGCCTAGATAATGACCCAGTACTTATGCTACCTTGAAGGGATCCAGAAAGCTATAGGAATTCATACCCTTTTTCTTCTCTTCTCCATATTTTTTATTGCGATGAGTAAAACAGTAATAATTTAAAAACTTTAATCAAAAGATGAAAATAGCTGCAAATACATAGACAGTGTGTGAGAACTTGTAATCAGCTTCTGCTAATAATAATTCATAACAGAATGGCTTATATTATGGCTTCATTAAATCCAGAGTAGGTAGTCCAGGTTTGCTATGGTAGTTGCATAAGATATATAGGGGACCTGCTCTTTTTAGCGTTTACTTCTTCATCCTTTGGGTCCATCCCTGAACTTCCTGTTCTCATCATGGTGGCCAGAGCTCTGGCCATCATATATTCACTTCAGGCAAGATGAATGGGAAGAGCAAAGAAGGTACGTGCCATTTATTCTAATTTTCTTAAACTTCCCTTCCTTGAGGTTCTCTTCCATGAGTTTTATCAACATTTCTTGGTCAGGAGTATATTAAATACTCCTAGTTGGAAGGAAAGAAAAGATTTTGTTTGGGGCTTGTAAGATGGTCCCTTTCAATAATCTCAGTGTTAAGTTATGCAGAAATCAAAAAATACATGACAGACAGCTAGTAGCCACTGCAATGGTGAGGTCTAATGTCATTGAGCTGTTGATTAAACTTTAACAGCTACCCAGTATTAGATTTTTGATAAATGAGGAAAAAAACCCTTTAGTTGTTAAAGGTACTGTTATCCAGGTATTTGCTATTTGCAGCTAAATGTATTTCTAACAAAAACGGAATAAAAACATGGTTACTTGCTGTTTATCATTTAGAAATGACTTCTTGACCAAGAAGGACAAATTCACATCTACTCATTAGTAAACAGGCAGTGTGGGTAAATGATGCCAGTTGGGGATGGGGATGCTGGGGAACTGGAGAGCGTGTGCCCCTTGACAATGGGCAGGTTCTGCGGCTTTTACAAGGAGGTAGGTGTTTACCTATGGGGTCTCTGTTATAGATATCAAACTTCAAGAGAACTAGAAGCTGAGTCTTAATGTATATAGTAAGGTCACAAGATTCCTTTCATACCACATTATGGGTGTGGGGACAAGAATCTCATTTCTTTTTTTTTCTTTTTTTTTTTTTTTTGCTTTTTGAGACAGGGTCTCGCTTTGTACTTCAGGCTGGCCCTGAGCTCACTATGGTGCCCAGGCAAGCCGCCGCGAACTCAGCAATCCTCCTGTCTCTGCCTCCCGAGTGCTGGGATGACAGGCGTGAGCCACCACGTCCGGCATTGTGGTATGCGGTGTTGATTGTTGGTGGGCGTGTCTCC
>PVIC010052770.1:0-12072 GCA_004025085.1 Thryonomys swinderianus | reverse complement strand
AGTGCTGGGATTACAGGCGTGAGCCACCACGCCTGGCCATACAAGGAATTTTAAACTTGACATTTAAGTTATAGCTCCAAAAATGTGTCCATTAAATGTAGTCAATGTTTCCTCTTAGAGAAACACTGGACTTTTTATTCTAAGAATTATTCTATAGTAACAATACTATACCAGAGTTTTAATTTACCAATTTTTCTGTACTTATCATATTCAATTTTTTAAAAAATTGAATTCTTTATTGGTGCATTTTATATATAACTCACAATCACACTCAATATTGGGGATTTGTACCAGTATATGACATAAGTTAATTCCCATTTTTACCCATATCCCTACCCACCCTATGACCCCCCACCTCCTATATACATGTGCTTTCTTCTTTGTAAATCGTATTTATTCTTTGCCCTCATTACTTTCCCCTACTAGTTTCCCTTTGAATGTTTCCTATTTCACAAAGTCTGTCCTACATTCTAGAACTCATTTACAAGTTCTCATACCAAAGAAAAGATATGGTATTTATATATCTGTGACCTATTTATTTCTATTACTAGTGTGCCCTCCATTTGCACATAAATGAATGAAATGTCATTCTTTACAGCACAGTCATACTCCATTTTATAAAATAAAAACACACCGTCTTTATCCAGTCTCCAGCTGATCGACATCTGGATTGTTTCCAAGATTGGGCTATCACAAACTGAGCTGCTATGAACATGGGTGTACATATGACTTTACAATATGATTCTCTGAATTCCTTTGGGTTATTCCTACCAGGGAAATAGCAGGGTTAAAAGGGACCTCCAATCCTCCTTTTCTGAGGAATCTTCACACTTCCTCCACAATGGCTGTACAAGTCTACATTCCCATCAACAGTGGAGAAGGGTTCCTTTCTCCCTGGAGCCTTGCCAGCATTTATTGCTGGTTAATTTCACAATAGCAGCCATTCTTTGTGGAATTAGATGAAATTTCAGTGTTGTTTTCATCTGCATATCTCGAATGACCAGTGATGTTGAACATTTCTTTGTATGTTTCTTGGCAGCTGCCGCTTCTTCCTCTGAGAAGTGTCTGTTCATTTCAGGTGCACATTTTTGAATTGGGTCTTTAAACTTGTAGGGACTGATTTAAGTTCTTTATATATTCTAGATGGTAGCCCTTTGTCTGACAAACAGCTAGTAAATATTTTTTCCCATGTTGTTGGTTGTCTTTTAGCGGTGCCAGTGGTTTCTTTTGCTATGCTTTTTAGTAGGATGATCCCATTTGTTGATTCTTTCTAGTTCTCATGCTAGAGGTTTTGTTCATAAAGTCTCTGCCTAAGCCAGTGTCTCCAAGAGTTTTACCTAACCCTGTTTTTTTTGTCTTTTGTTCTTTTGGTTTTTTTTGAGACAGGGTCTCGCTTTGTAGTTCAGGCTGGCCCTGAGCTCACTATGTAGCCCAGACAACCCTCAAACTCAGCAACCCTCCTGCCTCTGCCTCCTGAGTGCTGGGATTATAGGCGTGAGCCACCATGCCCGGCAACCTAACCTGTTTTGCAGCAGGTTTAGTGTTTCTGTTTTAATGTTTAAGTCCCTAATACACTGTGATTTTAGTTTAGTACATGGTGAAAGAGATAGATAGCTTTAGGTTTTGGCAGGTTAAAGCCCAGTTTTTCCAGCACCATTTGTTAAGGAGGCTGTCTTTCCTCCATTGAGGATATTTGGCTCCTTTGTCAAAGATGAGGTGGTTTAGTGTATCTGGAGATGTTTCTGGATCCTCTAATCCATTTCATTAACCCTTGGGTCTGTTACTTTGCCAGTACCATGCAGTTTTATCACAGTGGCTTTATAGTACAGTTTTAGGTTGGGGATCATAATACCCCCCCCCCCACTGCCATGTCCTGGTTGCTTAGAATTGTTTTTGCTATTCTAGGTCTCTTGTCATTCCACATGAATTTTTGGATTATTTTCTCTAACTCTGTGAAGTATGGTGTTGGGATTTCAAATGGAATTGCATTGAATCTGTATAGTAGTTGTGGGAGTATAGCCATTTTGATGATGTTGGTTCTCCCTGTCCAGAAACAAGGGATGGTTTTTCCATTTTCTGATGTCCTCTTCTATCTCCTTTTTCAGAGTCCTGTAGTTTTCAGAGCAGAGGTCTTTCACCTACTTTGTTAGATTGATTCCTAGATATTTCATTTTTTGGATGCTACTGTGAAAGGGACTGACTCCCCAATTTCTCTTTCAGTGAGTCTGTTATTTGTGTATACAAAGGCTGTTGATTTCTGAGCATTGATCTTGTATCCAGCTACACTAATGAATTTGGCAATTAAGTCTAGCAATCTTTCGGTTGAGTTTTTAGGATCCTCTATACAGAGAATGTCACTGGCGAATAATGACAGTTTAACTTCTTCCATATCTATCTTTATTCCTTTTATTTCTTTGTCTTGCCTAATTGCTGTGGCTAATGTTTCCAGCACTATATTGAATAAGAGTGGTAATAGCAGACATCCTTGCCTCGTTCCTGATCTTAGTGTAAAAGGTTTCTGTTTGCCCATTTAGTATAAGGCTGGCTATTGGCTTCTCATAAATAGCTTTTATTATTTTGAGATAAAGTCCATCTACTCTAATATAATTCTACATTTTAAAAATCTTTGTTTATTGGTACAATTTAGATAATGATCATATTGATTATATGAAATTTGTACTAGTACATGATATATCTTGACTCTTATTTTTTCTCCATTCCCTTCCCTCCATTCTACTCCTCCTCTTTATAAGAGTCTTGTTCCTATTTTATTTGCCTTTTCTCATTTTGTTTTCTTTTCCTTTCCTTCCTTTTCCCCTCCTTCCTCCCCTCTCCTGTGCCCTTCCTATTTAAACACTTTCTTCCTATTTCACAATATCTATCATATATTTTGGTCCTTATTTGCACTTTCAGTTTCTTATACCAGAGAAAATGCACTATACATGTGTGTGTATGATTTACTTCACTTAAAAGAGTATGATCTCTCATCCCAGAAAGAACAGCTATTATCAAGAAATCAACCAATAACAAATGCAGTTCTCTTTTAAAGTAAAAAATATTTGCTATTTTGTGCATAACAATGAACACTACAGTATCTTGAGTATTATATTTTCTAACTGTTAAACAATTGGTCAACATTTTGCTTTAGCACTAAGCTGTATACTATTTTGTTGTTGTTGTTGTTGTTGTTTTTGTTTTTTGAGACAGGGTCTCGCTTTGTAGTTCAGGCTGGCTCTGAGCTCACTATGTAGTCCAGGCAAGCCTCGAACTCAGCAATCCTCCTGTCTCTGCCTCTCAAGTGCTGGGATTACAGGTGTGAGCTACCATGCCTGGCACTGTGGTAAGTGGTATTGATTGCTGGTGGGTGTGAGTCTACACGCCCAGCATTGTATGTGGTTACCGGGGATCGAACCCAGGACCTTGCGCTTGCGAGGCAGGCGCCGGAACCACTGAGCTAACCCTCTGGCCCAAGCTGTATACTATTATGGAAATCAAGGGGTCAATGGTTTTGCTGATGAAGTATTTAGTCATTGAAGAGTAAAGTTGTTTTAAAAACATACATTTCAATTATTTGGAAGAAAAATGTGAG
Source organism: Thryonomys swinderianus (assembly GCA_004025085.1). Classification (NCBI taxonomy): domain Eukaryota; kingdom Metazoa; phylum Chordata; class Mammalia; order Rodentia; family Thryonomyidae; genus Thryonomys; species Thryonomys swinderianus. Next base: position 8,483 of record PVIC010052770.1, on the reverse strand, counting down.
ATTCTGAGCTATAGAAAAATTGATAATCTGACAATTAGATATAAAACATATGCCATATTCTAGATGGGTACCAGTACACCTTACTTGAAATGTATACATTTTATCCTATTTTTACTGAACCTGCAAACTGCGTTCATGAATGCTACCTTATGAACTGTAGAGCTGTCTTTCACATCAACAGTTTAGATTATTAGTCCAGATCTGTGATGGCAAACTTATGGCAAACATACACAGCAGACTCTCTGTTATCAGTGAAAGCTTAAAGGTTTTGCCATCACGATCCAGATGATGGAAGTCTGTAGGCCTTTCAGGAGAAAGAATCTCAGGTACTTATTCAGTGTTCTTAAAAGTGAACTTGAAGGGACTTGTACTTTTTGAGTACATACAGTGCATATATTTCTGCATTTTCAGGTGAGAATGTCTGTAGCTTTGGTGAAAGTCTCCATGCTGGTTTGGTACCCCCGGGAGGTACAGAATAACTGCTTTAGTATTCCACAAAATAAACAGGCTGAGCTTTGGTGTCCTCAGAGTATTCATTACTGAGCTGTACCTACTGGGGCGCTGAATTGAACTCAGTTTGGAGAACTTTTCTTTAGCGTTACTTCAAAAATGTGAGGTAAAGGAATGTGAACATTTATTATATTAAGCTCTATAAAGTTGATGTAGCACCTTCCCCAAAACTAATTTTATTTCATATGGGCACCATTAGAAAAGAATATGTTATAAAATGATTTATTTTTAGTTCTTAATTTTATTACCCTAAAATATTATATAAATGATGCTTTGCTTTTTAAATTAGTTGAGGTCTCTTTTCTTTATCTTTGTAGAATTTTGAATCAAACATTGAAAAAGTAACAATATTACTGATAGCTAGATATGTAAGACAAAATAGCACAGCATTTTTTAACTTTATTAACCACTTGGAACAATTGATTATTACCTGGTAGTTGGGATTACTGATCATTGGTGGTCTCCATTCTCCTTTGTATTTTGGGTTATCTATCAAAGGAGGTTTCCATTCACCACATCCAATCTGACATGCGGGATTAGGGATATAAGGTGCTTCCCATTCTCCATCCATATCTTCACTCCTTAAGATACCACAATAAAGTAAATGCAGTAACTGCAAGTCTCTCCTGATGGCCATATGAACTAGTCACAAAAAGCAAGTAAGAAATATGGATACTTGAGCTGGGCATGGTGGCTCACACCTATAAATCCCAGTATTCAAGAGGCAAAGGCAGGAGGATTGCCATGAGTTCTAAATTTGCCTGGGTTTCATAGTGAGTTCAGGGACAGCAGGGAAGTCTGGACTACAATGCAAAACCCTGTTTCAAGAAAGAGAGAGAGAGAGAGAGCTTGACCCCTGAAGGTGAAGAATGCTTACCAGTCATAAGGCTTTTCAGCATTAGGATTTGGGATAAATTTTGGTTCATTATCAAGCCAACCATCAGGTTTAATAGCACTTGAGTCTTCTATTTGGGCAGGTTCATCTTCATCCCTATAAATATGTTTTATATTAATAATTATTCAAGGTAAGTGTGATGGCAAATGCTTTTAATCTCCGAACTCTGAAAACCTGAGACAGGAGTAGATCACAAATTTGAGTCTAGCATGGGCAATGTAGGGGGACCCAGTCTTTAAAAAGGGGGGAGTGGGGCCAGAAATTTGGCTCAGTGGTTCTGGCGCCTGCCTTGCAAGCACAATGGTCCTGAGTTCTATTTCCAATATCCACATACAGTGCTGGGCCTGGTGACTCAAGCCCACCAACAATCAATACCACATACCACAGTGCCAGGCATGGTGGCTCATGCCTGTAATCCCAGCACTCGGGAGGCAGAGGCAGGAGGATTGCTGTGAGTTTGAGGCTTGCCTGGTCTACATAGTGAGCTCAGAGCCAGCCTGAACTACAAAGCAAGACCCTGTCTCAAAAAAAAAAAAAAAAAAGGTGTGGGAGAAGGATTGGGCATGTAGTCCAGTGCAAGGGCTCTACATTCACTCACCAACAACCCAAAAAAACTGTTCAAGAAGTTCTAAAGTGCTTGTGCTACAAAATTTGCAAGACATACTAACAGTGTGCTTCCTACTGTTCTGGATCTGTGCCTAACCTTTTCCTGCTTCTAATCCACCTAAGGTTTCTGTGAACTTGCCATTTTTTGTGCATACTTCCCTGTGGAGTTCCATGTACATGTACACTTATGTGTGTATTTACATAAATGATAGTGTTCTGTACTTGGTACATTAGACCTTGCTTTGGTCACTTATCACCTCAGTCACTCAATATCTGCTCCATTCTTAACAGTTGTAAAATTTTATGGTATGAATATACCATAATTTAAGTATCTCCTTCTTTAGAGACAATGTTTCCAAAATTTCACCATTATAATGTTATAATGAATGTCTTAGAATATGTGGCACTTCTTACTTATAAGAAAATGTGGGCTGGGGATTTAGCTGAGTGGTTCTGGTACCTACCTTGCAAGTGCAAGGTCCCGAGTTTGACCCCTGGTACCACATACCACAATGCCAGGCATGGTGGCTCACACCTGTAATCCCAGCACTTGGGAGCAGAGGCAGGAGGATTGCTGTGAGTTTGGGACTAGCCTGGCCTACATAGTGAGATCAGGGCCAGCCTGAACTAGAAGTGAAACCCTATCTCAAAAAGCTAAAAAAAAAAAAAAAAAAAAAAAGTGCATTTTACTTTAATTGATTTTATTGGTACATTTTATATACACATCATGATCACAATCAACATTGAGAATTTGTACCAGTATATGACACAAATTACTTCTCATTTTCTTCCCATTCTCATGGCCACCCTACAACCCCCACACCCTATGTACATAAACTTTGTTTCCTTTACTATCAAATTAAGAAAATGTGCATTTTTCAAATTACTCTCTAAAGAGCTATACGTGCATCATTTCCAGCCCTCCTAGCACTGTATAGTCATATTTATTTTCATCTATCCTTGTTGACACTATTACCTAACTTTCTGATTTGTGCCAGTTTGATAGGTGAAAAATGGTAGTTCACTTGTGTAAGATTTTAGTATATGTTTAACAGTATAAGTGATCTGTAAAAACAATTCTGTATTTTCTTTAGGCAGTTCATTGGTTTTATATGAAGAATTTGTCATTTGTCAGCTATAGAAATTTAAATACATTTTTCTAGTTTCTCATGTGTCTTGATAGTTTCTAGTCATATATATACCATTTGTTTTCAAGTAATCTATTAATATTTTTCATGGTTCTTAGATTTTATGCCATATTTGAAAAGATCCTGCCTACTCCCATATTTTTAAAAAATTTTTATATTTAATTCTAATGCTTTCATTAAAAAACACTAATTATCAAGTGCTAAAGCATATGAACACAAGGTGAGTGCTGAACAGAATAGTTTCTTTGGAAGAAAAGTAACACATTTCAAGTAAGAGGCTTCTTCATGGCTTTCCAAACAAAATTTGAATACTTAAATTAAAACAGCCAACTCTATAAACGTGCAGACTTCAATTTGCCTGAAAGTAATACTGGGTTCAGCCTACTCAGTGCAGAGAAACCAAAAGTTAAAATTTAAGAATTCTTTCTTTTAGCACTTTATAAAACAAAACTAATACATTTTGCCAATCAGAAAAGGTTTTCACCTATAGTTTCTTGCGCTTCAGGGCAAACTTGCTTTTTCTAAAGAAGTATGAAGTGATGTTAGGTCACACCGGATGCAGTTCAGTCCTTCCTCATTGCACAAAGATAATGCAATGACAGGACATTTTATTAATTTCTTTTAAAATCTGCCTATCTTGTACAAGATGCTTCTCTAATTACACTCCTTGCCTGGAAGCTAAAGCACTTTAACTGTAATCAGTACCTCTAATCTAACAGTGATGTTCAGGGCTAGAGTCATCTGCGTTGAGGAAGGAAGCCTCTTCTATTGACCCCTGCCACCTCCTGATTCATACTATTGTGCAATCCCTCCCCCCTCTAGTGTGAGATGTCTAATAACCTTCTACCACAGAGTAGATATTATTTAGGTTAGGAAGATATGCATTAACTTCTCGAGGCAGCCATAATAATTGCCACAAGCTAAGTGGCTTCTAATGAGAGAAATTTATTCTCTACAGTTGTGGAAGTTGAGTCCAAGGTCAAGTCTGTTGGCAGGGTCATGCTCTTTCTGCAGACCCTGGGGCAGGAATGAGCCTTCTTCACTTCCTCTTCACCTCTGCTGGCTACTGGCAACACTTAATATTCCCTGACTTGAATGTGCATCATTTCAACTTCTAACTTTTTTGTCACATACCCTTCTCTCTGTGTATCTCTGCTCAAATGTCCCTAACTTTTAGGATACCATTTGCATTAAATTGATGACCTACTCCATGACCCACAGGCCCACCAATATGACCTCTCCTTATTTTGGAAAGGATTTCCAAAATAAAGTGCAAGCATGGGAATTGTCCAATAGGAATTTTTGATGGACACAGCTAACTTGGGGTAAACTGTGATTTATATCTTTCTATCCCCCCCCGCCCCCGTGCTCCATCTGCTGAAGTGAGCAGCCGTGGTGTGGGCAGCTCTATAGAAAGGCCTACACACTGCAAGAAACTGCAATGTGGCAAGATGCTGGCCATGACCCACTGAGGAACTGAGGCCCTCAGACCAACAATTCAGCTCCTCAGTGAACTGAACCTTGCTAAAAACCACCTGAGTGAAAACAAAAGTTGGATCCTCTTGCAGGAGAGCCTTCAGGTAACTACAGCTGTGGCTGACACCCTAAGTGTAACCTTGTGACTCAGAGCAAGAGGACCCAGCTAAACTGTACTCAGATTCCTCACTCACAGAAACTGTGAGAAAATAATACTTTTTAAAGTCATGTTTTGGGTGTTATTTGTTACACACCAATGGGTAAATAGTACAAACTCTTTATCCAGAATGCAAAGAACTTTTACCCTGACCTTTTGGAATAGCCAAAACAAGAATAAGAACATAATATCAAGCACTCTAAATGTCCAGCAACTGGAACGTTTATACACTATTGGTGGGAATGTAAAATGATACAGTCCTTTAGGGAAGTTTGGCAGTTTCTCATAAATCTCAACGTGTATTTCCATATAATCAAGCAATCCCAATTCTAGGCACCAAAAAAGAGGAACTTTGTCTATACAAAATCTTGTCTAAAAATCTGTATGGCAATTTGTGATTGTACAAAACTGGAAATCACCAAAATTAGCATCCATATATGAATGGGTAAACATATTTTGATATATTCACATAAAGGAATGCTATTACCAATAAGACAGAACTAATTACTGATATGTAAACCAATGAAATCTCTAAAACATTATTTTAAGTGAAATATCATAAATGCAAAAAACATTTACTATATTATTCCATTTAAGATGATGTTTTGGAAAAGACAAAACTATAGGAGCAGAAATCAAACCACTAGCTGCTGGGGTGAAGGGTAGCAGGAGAGAACTAATTACAAAAGGATAAGAGAGGGGCTGGAGGATTAGCTCAGTGGTTCCGGCACCTGCCTCGGAAGTGCAAGGTCCTGAGTTCGATCCCTGGAAACCACATACAATGCTGTGCATGGACACTCACGCCCACCAACAATCAATACCGCATACACCACAGTGCCAGGCATGGTGGCCCACACCTGTAATCCCAGCACTAGGGAGGCAGAGACAGGAGGACTGCTGAGTTCGAAGCTTGCCTAGGCTACATAGTGAGCTCAGAACCAGCCTGAACTACAAAGCGAGACCCTGTCTCAAAAAAAAAAAAAGGATAAGAGAGACCTTTTAGCGATGATGGCAATGCTGGAGACCATGATTGTGGAGGTGTTTCCGTCCCTGTCTGTGTTCATCAAGACTCACAAGCTGTATATCTAAGATGAACTTAACTCTATAAAAATTATATCTGAATGCATCTGATAAAGAAAAAATATTCTAGAACTCAGAAAATATAGAAAGGATATTATTAACCAAATATAATATAAGGTTGTTTCAACAGTAGAAAGTCAAACACTGTAAGTCACTATACTAAGAAAACAAGGAAGAAAACCCATACGGTTATCTTAATGAACGCACAAAAAAAGTATTTTAGGAATACAAAACCCAGCCCCCAATCAGAGGGGTACTCTTACTAAACTGAAAACAGACCTTTTTTACTCGTAATATTCATATTCTCACAACTGTATAGCCCCCTCTCAGATATACCAGGATTGGTCAGTGTAACAAACAGTACAACTGAAATTAAATTAGGTTCTAAAAGAGCCCCAAATTTCTGTGGTTATTCTCTCCTACTCAAAGATCACTCCATCTGGGAAAGCAATCTGCCTTGTCCTGAGCAGACCTAAGGAGAGACCTAAGAAGGGAGGAGACTTCAGCATCAGCCACTTGAGCCAGTTCAGAAGCCGGCAGCATGGGGAGACCCTCAGGAGACAGCCTGGGCCAGCATCAGGGTCCCTCAGCCAGGCCATGCCCAGACTCCTGGCTCTCAGAGACCAGGTGAAATAATAAATACTTGTTGTCAGTAGTGGCTGAGTTTTGGGGTAATTTGTTACACAGCAACAGATAATGAATATGGTGGGTTAAATACAAAAAGCAGAAACTACTTAGCAATATGGTAAGAGTTACCCAATCAGCAGAGGGAGAAAGGTTCTTAGGAATAAAAATAATATGATCTTTATGGGGAGATTATGAGACAAACTTGGAGGATAAAGACTAGCTCAGGAAATGGAGAGATATAAAGGTGTCTCTCACCATTTAAAATCAAGTTATGGAAACTCTGGATATGAATATGTTTCTTGTAAGGAAAATATTAATAATATTATACATTGGACAAATATTCAGCTAGTGAAAAACTTATGTTTAGGCATACTGGTATTTATGAATCCTATAAAGTTTTACATAATGTTGAGGACATCTATTTTAAGATCAAGTAATTATTAACTGAAAAAGACTTACACTATACAAAATATTCACACATAAAGAGCAAATCTAAATTAAAGTGTTGGTGTGCTAGACTTGTGAATTTTTCCCCTCTAGCACCAAGAACAAAAAAACCAAACATATAGACACATATTACAAAATGCAATAAAATAAAAATATTAACTAAAATGCAAATTTAAAGGTAAGGAAAGACAAAATTCATTTTAGAAAAGGATTTCCCACAAAACAGTCAAAGTAAGGAATTCTGATTTTAAAAGAATAAGTTACATTTGTTGTAAACTTCACTTGTATATCATGTATCATTATTTATTTCAAATATAAATGTGATGCTTTGCAAAAAAATCCTTTGCTTACCAGTCTTCTGGCTTGACGGCAGTAGGATCAGGGATTTTAAGTCTTTCATCCCATTCATCAGGTTTTTTATCATTAGGATCATCAATTTCTTTTGGAGGGTTGACAGGAGGAACCACATCTTTTAAAAGACTTCCTTTATTTACAACTATTTGATCAATTAATACTTCAAATGTATTATCTGGATTCATTACTAAAAAACAAACATTTTATACTTATTTTTACAGACCTTCTATCTTAATTTTCTACATAATAAAATTGCCTAAGCTTCATGGATAAGAGTTTATTACAACCAGAAACAGAGGAATGTCAGATGAAATCAAAGTATGGTGAAATCATTAGATATGAGAATTTCTAAAATAATTGTTTTAAACCCTATTTTTAACAAATACACCATTGCTTCTCAATAGGTAATACTCAACAGTTTATCTGGGACTCATAATCTGTTTGATTTTTTTCTTTTTTCTTTTTTTGGCAGCACTGGGGATTAAACCCAGAGCCTCACACATGCTAGGCAAACACTCAACCACTGAGCTGTATCTCTAGCTCTTATTTTTTATTTTAAGATAGAATCTCTAAATTGTCCCAATTGTAAACTTGTGAATTTTCTGCCTCCACTTCTTGAGTAGCTGGGATTAGGCATGATTCACCACACCTAACTTCTTTAGGATCTTTACATTTTTAAAAACAATCTCAAACTTAAAAAGTTGTAAGTTCTCTGCAAAGAACTCAATTTTTTTCCTGAACCATTTGAGTATATTACTGACCTTATACAAAACACCTCTGGGGCTGGAGATTTAACTCAGTAGTTCTAGCACCTGCCTAGCAAATCCCTGGTTCGATCCTGGTAACCACATACAACACTCTCACACTCACCAGCAAATAGTACCGTATACCACAATGCCAGGCATGGTGGCTCAAGCCTGTAATCCCAGAACTCAGGAGACAGAGGCAGGAGGATTGCTGAGTTCGAGGCTTGCAGAGGTTACATACTAAACTCAGGGCCAACCTGAACTACAAAGCAAGACCCTGTCTCAAAAAACAAACAAAAAAAACCTCTGAATCTTTTATCATATAATTTTTACAAACAAGGACATTCTCTTAAACCCAATGTAACTACCAAAATCAGGAAACTAACAGTGACATGTTACTATCATTTCAGAGATATTATTTATCACTTCTCAGCTTT
>PVIC010052769.1:0-12082 GCA_004025085.1 Thryonomys swinderianus | reverse complement strand
TAAGGTACTAAAACAACAACAACAAAAATGTCAGATTCCTCAATGGGCTGGCCCCACCCTCTTCTGCCCAAGACCTCTCCTGACTCAGCCTACAGGGATTGTGGGCACGTGACAACATTCCTAATTTTTAATGGAAATGTGTGTTTAGAACGAATATCAGGGGTGGTGAATTTCAATCAGTTCAGGGTTGTCTGGTTTCAGGTTCACTGTTAGCTTGGCAGACCAGAGGAGACGTCCACAAGCCCCGGTGCCAGTCATGAACAATCTAGAAGTTATCTAGAATAAAACTATCTAGAGTAAAACACGTGTTGAGCCCAACCACTTACTTCCAGATGAAACAGCTGTTCTGTCACTGAGGACTTGTCTTCGCGTAAAAGTCAGTTTCTTCATTTATTTGGTATTTGTAGAAAGGCAAGGGAGAACCGAATTCAATGGACCCATTTCTTTCCTCTGTGCTCCCCATCACACTCCTACTTTTTTAATTATTATTTAAAAATGTTAAAAAGTTTAATAAGATAGGGGTCATTGTGTTTATGTTGGAGCTTGCCAAAACCCTGTAACAGGAACGACTGTCTCATAAGTCTCCTTCTACAAAAGCCATTTTGTGACATGTCTTTGGTTGATCCAGGATGTGCTTTTGTGCTACATTGCTCATAAACTCATTGCTCTTAAACTATTTAAAAGAGAGGCAAAATTCTCATGGGTTTGTCTCTTGTGTTGCACGTTGTGCGTACACGGGGTGAAAGAGGAATCTCCAGGGGAGGAGACAGCATAGAGGGATGGACAGATGCATTTTTGTCTATTCCCCAGGGTTATGCTTATCTTCTTCAATTTTTTGTTTGAGCAAGTAACAGGAAACTAGGACAGTGGCTCAAATGTAAAATTACCTCAAGGAAGTGGTTTAGCAGAAGCAGTTAGATTGGTTATTACAATTAGATTTGTTGTGCTGTATGCATACATGTCTCCAAAATTCAAGTTAGGATATATATGTATATAATATGCACACTCATACATTTATATTAAATGATTAAAAAGACTTCAACTTTAATTATGTAACTGACTTATCTGGCTATCAACTAATTTATTTCATCTATTTTGAACATTAACTGCCTGCCAGTGACAGCTGGTCATAAAGATGAACAAACATCCTAATTGACTTTTTCTGTTTCATTTACTACTGAAAGAAATTCCTTATATTGTGATTACCTCTTCAACTTGGTTGAGGCTCATACACCATTAAAGCAAACACAGATCGTCATTTATAAGAGACAAATGGGAGGTTGTGTTTGCATCTTTCTCATTAATCTTTCAATGAGATAATAATAGTATGATCAATTTTCTCATAGGAATTTAGTTTGGAAAGCTGTTCCACACATAATGGGTGATCAAAAACACGGCTAATGTTTACATTTCAAAATGTAATAATACAGGACAGGACAGACTGTCCCTAACCCCCCTCAGAGAACTCCCTCATTCCTGGAACTCACTTAACGCATTGTTCTTACCACTTTCTGAAACAGTCCTGGAAGTCCTCTCTCAAGAGTTGTTTTTATAAAATGGGATAAAAATCACAGTGACTACTGCTGCTGTCCAACAAAAAACTCATAAAATCATAATGGTGTGTCTTTATCTACCTTATTCACTGGAACTATCCCCATGTAACTTCTGGTTTTTCTCCAAAGTCAAAATCACCATGAAAGATAATATTTTGAATCAAACCAGGATATCAAGCCATCCAGGACCACACAACTAAAGACATTTATTGGCTATCATGTCATTGGTTTTGTTTTTGTTTTTATATCTTAACAATCCTACTGTTATCATTTTTACAAATAAGATCATACAGCGTTAGAAAAGGTGAGTGACTTCCCACAGGTACCTGAATGATAAGTTTTCTGACTCCTAATTCCATGTTGTCTTCTCACTTTACTGATAAATGTTCTCAACAGTTTCAACAGAAGTAATTGAGTCAATAGTGGGGGTCTTTAATTGCTATTTGAGTGCACTTCAATGTAAAATATAGGAATGTGATTTATGTAAATACTACAGAAATACGTGCTGTAGAAACAGATTTTTGCTTTAAGAATTTTCTCAAGGCCTCTGTAGAAATTGTAAGACTGGTACACAACTTTCTTAATAAAAACAATTGGGAAGCATTTAAGTGCTACTCTATACTAAAACCACAAAATAAACCATGACATAATCTGAACAAGGGGTATATATCATAACTGTATTCATATGACTCTGAAACAGTTGTTTTCTTTCAATTTGATATTGTTACATATTTAATTTTAATTAACTCATTTTCATTCTTAGGCCTTTTTTTTTTTTTTTTTTTTTTTTTTTTTTTTTTTTTTTTTTTTTTTTTTTTTTTTTTTTTTTTGAGACAGAGTCTCACTTTGTAGTTCAGGCTGGCCCTGAGCTCACTATGTAGCCCTGGCAAGCTTCAAACTCAGCAATCCTCCTGCCTCTGCCTCCTGAGTGCCAGGATTACAGGCTTGAGCCACCAAGCCTGGCATCTGTGGTATGCGGTACTGATTGCCAGTGGCCGTGGCCACCACACCCAGTATTGTTTTTAGTGGTTACCAGGGATTGAACCAGGGACCTTGCACTTGTGAGGCAGGTGCTGGAACCACTGAGCCAAATCTCTGGACCCCTAGGCCATATTTTTGAAATAGCACAAGTAAATCTTCCATCTCAAGAAACTTAAGTGTGTGTATGAATTGAAAAATTCATTACAAAATATCTGGTTTTCCTCACAAAAATTCTTTTGCTAGTCTCTTTTGAAAACACTATTTGACTTCAGATTCTGCTCATAGATAAACTTTAAGTTTCTGAGCCACTAAAGCTATATCTGGATGACATTTTTTTTCCAGCACAGAAACAGAGAATACATGTGTATGACGTTGAGCCAGATGTGAAGCAGATGCCCTTCTACAACATCTTGCTCTATGATCTTTGCTAATTTTCCATAGCTGTTTAAGTTTTTCAACCAAATGACAACCACTACTTTTGGCATGGATAACCATTCCTTTTTTCCTAAATCATCTCATCCTTTGTCACGGGGACACCACTCGTAGGGTTTCCAGCTCTCCCTCTTGCTTTGCCTCTGTGTTCTGCTTTCAAGTTGACAATTTTCAATGTTCTCTTTTCTGTCTCCTAATTTTTCCCTTCCCACAACTCCCCTGTCTGCATATATACATAATTCCCAGTTCTGTGTCTGCAGCTCAGAGCTGTCAGGTGAGTTCCAGACCTAGTGAACTCATTACTCAGTGGAAAGCTGAAAAAACTTCATTCTTCATTCTCTTACTCTATCTGTTACTCAGTCTCCCAACTCAGAGCCCTCTGCATGATACTTGGCTATCTCTGTTCCACATTCCCCACTCTTATGAGCCATCATCTCCTGGTCAATTCCTCCCCCTCATATCTCCTCACATTGGTCTCTTTTCTCCATGTTTATTATCAGAATTATATGGATGCTCTTACTCTTTCTTTAAAATGATCTGGCCTGCCAACCCACTCTTCACACTGTGGTCTGATTCTTCCTGACGAAGTGAAAACATGACCCAGTCCCTCTTGGCTAAAATAATATTTAATTATTCTACCCATGTCTTGGATATAAGGTTCTTTTTTATTTGAATCTTTGTTAGTACATTATATATACACATCACAGCCACACACAATATTGAGAATTTATACCAGCATGACAGAATTTAATTCTCATTTCCCCATTCCCCCACCCACCCGACAACCGCCCGCTCCTATACACATAAGCTGTTTCCCTTTTTTATTACCATCATATTTTTTCTTCCCCTTGTTACTAAACCCTAAACCAACCCGTTCAATATTTTCTATTTCACAATACCTACCATATATTCTAGAGCTCATTTACATCTTCAGTTTCTCATACCAGAGAAAAGATACAGTATTTACAGATCTGTGACCTATTTATTTCACTTATGAGTATGTCCCGAGGGTACATCTATTTGAATATAAATGACTCAAACTTATCCTGCTTTATGGCAGAATGATACTCCATTTTATAGAAAAAACACATTTTCTTTATCTAGTCTCCAGTTGATGGGCATTTTCAAAAATAGGCATCTGAAATGAACCAAGCTTTTTAGAGGAAGAAGTAAAAGCAGCTAAGAAACATATGAAGAAATTTTCAATATCACTAGTCATTCGAGAGCTGCAGATGAAAACAACACTGAGATTCCAACTCACTCCACAAAGAATGGCTGCTTTCACAAAATTAACCAGCAACAAATGCTGGTGAGGGTGTGTAGGTGGGAATGTAGACTGGTACAACCACTATGGAGATCATTGTGGAGATTCCTCAAAAACTTGGATTAGAGATCGCATTTGACCCTGCTATTCCCCTGCTAAGTATGTACACAAAAGAATTAAAAGATTCATATCACAGTGACTTGTGCACCCATGTTCATAGCAGCTCAGTTTGTGATAGCTAAATCTTGGATATAAGATTCTTAACTGTGACATTCTCAGCAGAGCCCAACTGAATTCCCATGATCTCTCCCCTCATTCTAGCTTCTTTCCTTCTATCAGCAGTAGAGCCATGCCAACCTACTTCTATTTCCCCAAATAGGATATATTCCCTTATACACTACTGCAGGTATCTCAGAGAAGGAAATAGCAGAGAAATGTTCAGAGAAAGTGTCTTTACCTATGGCTAACTTGAGAGCTCAGAAAACCATGAAACTTTTCCATCTCTTTAACCTCATAGTTCTCTTGTAAGATGCATTTTACCCATATTCTTCTGTGTCTTCCTCTTACACTTATTAACAAAATTAGAAGTAGTATTTGCTCAGAATGTAATATGTGCAAACTATTTCTCTTAAATATGTTCTATGATGTCTTAGCTTTCACGTTTTAGTGTCATGTTTTAGCCTTTCAATTTAAAGATGAATGTGGTTTTATTTCCATTCTACACATGAAAGTACTGGTGAACATGGAAGTTAGGTGACAAAATAACTTTCTGATCTAGCACAGTCAAAAAGGAGTGGTTTGCTTGTGTATCTGTACAATCCAGCTTAAAGAAAACTAATATTTCTTGGACAGTCTGAGTCTCTGATCTGTAAGGGACTTATTTTCATGGAGGATTCTTTTATAATAAGGCAGCTTTTTATGATAAATATTAAATGCATTAAATTTTGTTGCCTTTATTAATGATTTCTATGTACATGCTATGAACTTTCTCCTTGAGAAAAACTAGAGCACAATGATTATCTTTGTTAGACTGTTCTTTTCTATTTAACCACAAATACACAGGTTTTGAAATGGTTAATCATGGCAGTTTGAGCTATCTGAAATGAATTGAATTTATTCAAAGCTAATTCAATGAATTGATTCAACGGCCTTGTAGAGACATGACCTTTCTCATGAGAGAAGTAGAGACATAATTTATTAATGACATCATTCTCTTCATGTGTATAAACAAAAATCTTAAACTTGAAGGACACCCAAATATATGAAACACTGCAAACCAGATTTAATAATGTGTATTAGCAACAATGCTTTCCTGGCATCAAAGCCCAGTGTCACACCAAATTAATAAGATGCCAACTGCAAAAGAACAGAGGAGGGTTTAACATCTACATTTATACTCTTCTTTCCTTTGTAACAAAGACATTTAGAAGGAAGCATGTTTATAATCACAAGAAGCAAACCTGTCCAACAAGACTCCAATCAGAAATTCTGACTTAAAAGTGATGAAAAATATCTTGCATATCCTTCCCCTGAGAGTCTATCTTCTCATGTATTTTTCTCATGTAACTGATTTTAAACCTAGCATGCATATCACATCAATTCCCATGTGAATAGATCAGATAATTATATTAAAATACACTGTAATTGAGAGAAATAAGACAGTGAGAAAATAGAGGGAGTGGGGAAGAGGTTTTTGCAATACACTGGCTCATAAGTTAAGAAATATGGCCTATCTTGAAGACTTCTCCTTTTTTGTACTCAGATATAATTCCTATGTTCTAGCCAGACTAAAATGGATTTGAGTGCACTTTATGATTGCTACACATGTAAATGATATTATTTTCTTCTTATCTACTAGTTTGGACATAATTGAATTTCTGAGAATTGGCTACTGAAACTATTAAGAAATATATTGACTCTTATGTAAATAGGATACATATAGTAAATTACCGGTTTTTTATATATAAAATGCTACTCTTATGTCTGGTAGGAAGAACTATTGGCCCACAAATGCCTAAATTAATCTCAGGAATAGAATAAAGCACTTGGCTGATTTTAATTTTTAAAAACCTCAATATACTCCATCTTTATTGGAGGTATGCGGGTGTGTGTGCACATGCGCATGAGCCAGCTGAACTCCAAACTAATGGTTAGCTTGTGTCTAGTCAACAAAACAATAAGGAAAGGATTGTTAGGGTGATATTTCGGCCATCTGGACAGCTATATGGAACTACTACTTAGGGCTAAATAGCTATTGTTTGGTCGATGTAATCAAAACAGATAGTGGCTCAGAATCTGTCAGGCCAGAAGAATCAGGGTTTCTTTCGCTAAGGAGGCATTTTAGGAGGACATCTGAAGTCACTGCCACCCATGTTATCACGGCTCCCTGAACTGTGGTGAAGGTAAAGGGTTTGCTCTGTGGAACCGCGTGTGGGGCCATCCGAAGAGCACTCCGCTATCATAGCTGGTGATCAGTCTGAAGCCATTTTGTTACTCAAATTCCTTTCCCAGGAGCTGACATCAAAGCTGCTAGGAAGACTTTTTTCTTGGTATCCACGAGGGTTGCTGAACGAGGAAGTACAAAACTTGCTTGTAAAACTGAGAATTTGATCAAAAATTGTCTGGTCTTTGAAATGCATTTACACTGAGTAGAAGTGTGTCACATTAAAATTCTAGTTAGTTAAATGACAGATGGATTCAGACTACGCAAAATAGTAAGACAAAATAAAGAGAGGCCCAAGTTCTCTGTGATGGACGGGCAGGGGGAAGCAACCGCAGTCACTGGTAGACTAGTCAGTAGGGTAGAAAGGCCAGTCAGTGAGCCTGGTCAAAATAGCCTGTACAAACTGCGAGAATTTAGTCAGATTCATCGGCTTGTCCTTCATTCCCATAAATGTGATTATTATTACTTTAAGTGATAGAAAAAGACCTTGTCACTGCCTCAAACAGCTTAAATATACTTTGTATAAGCTCATGCTTGTAATTTACTTTTGTATGTTATTAATAAATGTCTGAACAGAAATCACAATTTCCGAGGATGTTGGAGTAAGAAGTTGATCATGGGGAAAAAAAGAGAAAGTGTATAGTTGTATAACATTTTCTGTGATGAAAGATGGAATTTAAAGATAAATACTGATCAAAATATCTTTAATGTTCCCATCGGCTTACCTAAGCTTTGTACCAATGTCTTTCTGATTGGAGATTCTTGGCTTCGCTTTTTAAAGTATTAACTTGAAACAACTGTAGTTGTAAATTCACGCTCCATACACTTTGAGGTATAAATCCCTTTGTAAAACCCCTTGCCGCTTTTACAACTCAGAACTTTCTCAAGTACCTTGGAACCATAGCTTTGAAATGTCATCAACAAGGTTACTGTCTTATCTCAGTCTCTGTGGAAGAGGGTCAGAGTCTAACTTCCATGGGGACCAATTAGCAAACGCTGGTGCACGAAACACAGAGAAACATGTGCAAATTAGGGCTGACTCATCGTGCCGGACCCTTTCCATTCATTAATCTCTTGCCTAACATTCTCTCGTACTTTTCTGTTAGCTCATCTTGGCTCTTAAAAGTCCTCCTGCCATCTGGGAGTATAGTTCAGTGGTGGAGAGGGTGTTTGGTATGTGAAAGGCTCTGGATTAAATCCTCAACATGTAAGCAAATGAAAAGCCCTCTTGCCTTGTATTTCAGTAGAACTGCGTTCACACTTAATTCTGGCCTATCTTCCCTATGGTAAGAATCTTGAATCAAATTGCCCTTGTCTGTTTTCATTTTGTATGGTACAATTTCGCTGTAATGATGGAAAGTCTATGGCAAGGACCTTTCTAGGCAGAAAGCACTGTATTGGCAAAGGCTTGGAAGTCTTGCGTTCTACTCTGAAGAGATCTACCCATGTTTGCTACCTCTGTGATGATACAGCTCTCCCTATACCCCACGTGGTGCACATTAGTCTGAGGATTCTCTACCTGTGTCCTATCCGCAGTACCCGGATATACGTAGGGCTTTTGCTAATGTCATCCATTGTCATCTACTTTCTCTCAGTCTAGAGAAGTCACATACAACACGCGCACCCGGGTGCCTCACAATGCCACTTCCCCTGGTCTTTCTGTGATATTTCCTAAGCAAGTGGATTGAATGCAAGTCACTGTGCCACAGTCGTCCTTGGGACAAGGAGGCAGGGTTGGCTATTGAAATGGAGCATGAGGAAAATGGTAACTTGAGGTGCAAAATATAAGTTAATACCTTTGTTTAGTAGGCCACCTCTAATCTTCTCTGCAATGCACAAATGTATTAAAGTTTTATTTTTATGATCCTAAAGCCCCACTCTACCCAGCACAAGGAAGTCTCTGTTCTTGCTATTCCCAGCATTAAGCTTTTTTTTTTTTCTTGTGGTGGGTGATGGTAGTGGTACTGGGGATCAAACTCAGAACCTTGCTCTTGCCAGGCAGGTGTGACACCGCTGAGCTAACTCCCGAGCCCTTAACTTCTGAATTGCATAATTCTCTCCAGTCCGTCACCTCTTCAGATCTGTGACTAGAACTCTCCAATGTCTACTTGACCCTTCCTTGATAAGAATATCTTCAGGGACCTTCCAGGAGAGTTTTGCAATTTTATAAGAAAGAAAAAAGAAAACACTAAGGCCAGATGGCAGGAACAAACCTAAAGAAGGGGTCATTGCACAGTCTGGACTAGAACCCAGAAGATAGACTTATCTGCCCAGCGACTGGCCCCTCTAAAGAGGATCCTGAGTACCCAGGGCAGCCTGCTGGCCAGACCAGGCTGCAGATATGTTATCTGCCAAGTGTGCTAACGGTAGCCAATTCATGGGGCTGTGATGAAGAAAAAATATGAATGACCACTTGGCAAAATTTGATAATGTGTTTTCTGTAAACATCAGATCCCCGTCGTTGCCCTCTTTCCTTTCCCTAGTGTGGCATTTATCATGCTGCACTGATATCATTTATTTATGTCTCTGACTTGATTCATGGCAAGCTCCTAGAGGAAAACAATCGATATTTATTGGAGAACCTCGCTTTAGCATGGCGGTCTAGATGCTTAAGAAAAGATTCTTAAGGGAATGAAGTGTTCAGGTGCTTAAAAGGTGATGGAAACATAGCCCCCATTGTATGGGCACCAAAACTGTATAAAATAAGTGTCTTCAAGGAAAGGGTCAGAGAGAGTCATTGTTCTGGAAGTGGGACAGGGCCGCTGGCTGCACAGCCTTGAAAGCACTGCCCTGAGTTTTACTTACAAGTGGTTAAAATGGGTCCAGAAGACACTTGATTAGCACGTACAAGGATGTGAGTTTGATACTCATCACTGAAACAAAGGTTAACAAGGCAAATTTTATTTTTATATACTTTGTCATATTTTTGAAAACTTGTATCATCAGAAAAAATTTGTAGCTGAAGTGGAACACACCTTTTGAAGAACACTACTTCTGGGGTGGTTTGGCTGAGTGTGGGAACCATCAGACTATTAAAGTTCTTGGTCTCCTCTGACAAGCCCCCTAGATTTCTAGAGGAAACATTCTGATACTCAGTATTCTTCCTCCTCCGCCTCCTTATTTGATGAGAGATAAAATGAAATTGTGCAAATAAAGGTGCAATTTTGAAGTTTTTAAAATAAAACATTGCTAGTGTTTTACTGCCATCTAGTGGTCAAAATTAGGCTTTGCAATTGACTTTTTTTTTTTTTTTTTTTGAGGCAGGGCGTAGCTTTGTAGTTCACACTGGCCCTGAGCTCACTATGTAGCCCAGGCAAACCTAGAACTCAGCAGTCCTCCTGCCTCTGCCTCCCGAGTGCTGGGATTACAGGTGTGAGCCACCGTGCCCGGCACTGTGGTAAGTGGTACTGATTGCCGGTGGGCGTAAGTTTCCATGCCCGGTATTGTTGTATGTAGTTACCGGGGATGGAATCAGGGACCCTACTCTTGCCAGCCAGGTGCCAGAACCTCTGAGCTAAATCTCTGCCCGAAATTTTATTTTTCTAAATCATTGGCTGTCAAAATAATGCCAAGAGATACATAACATATGGATAAATATTAGCTATTTTATAGAGACTAAGTTTGAGAAAGTTGAATGTGGGGGCCTTTACAGGATGCTTCCTAAAGACCTGCGACTTCTGGGTTTTCCAAAAAGTTAGAATGTTTATTGGAACTGATAACTTAAAACTTAAATGTTGTTCAGAGTGTATGATGATGGTGACAATCATTATAACCATATAGGTAACACCTCCTGAGTACTTACCACATTCCAGAAAACATCCTGAATGCCTTTCGTACTATAGATTTAGTTCCTATAACGACTCTGTAATGTAAATTCCCTTATGCCCAGTTTTTAAAAGGCAGAACAGACAAATAATTTTTTCCTAAGATCAACCAGCTTTTGACTGATAAAGATTTCAAACACAACAGCCTTGATCCATAAAGCTGAAGCTTGTTCTGCATAGAAGAACTATGCACAGGAGGTACACGCAGGACCATGGCATTGAAAAGGCTCTCCACTATTCCAAAGCTTACTCACACCTTCTAAACTTGTGTGGTGGGGTTTCAAATACCCGAAAAACAAAGAATTTAGGAGTAATATTTGATTTATATACTTCTCAAAGAAACTTTACAGACAGAAGAAACTTGACTTCCAAGGTTGGTACGATGTGGACAAGAACAGACAGGAAAGTGTGGTCCGAGGAGGAAGGAATGGCTGAGTAGAATGGAAGCCAAATATAATTGGAAAGAAGAACTGCATTGTGGGAATTAATCAAAGATTAGAAGGATACGTGTAGGAAGAGGAAAGGTCAGTTTAGGCCACGTTGTTCACGGAGAATCTTGACATCAGACTAAGGGGGTAGAGCTTTATCCATGTGATTATAGAGAACTACTGAGAATTTAAAAATTAATATCTGTTGCTTTTATAATTTTTCAAAAGCAACATGTGACCAATGTGGAAATCAAGAAAGACATCATTAGCACTACATCTCTTTGTTAATATTTGGAGTTTTTCTTCCAGTCTTAGACACATACATATTTTTCCCATAAAAAATGTTTTATACTTCTCATAATTTGTAACAGTATTTGTCTTTCATTATAGTACAAGTATATTGTAAATAAATAAGAAAGTATATGCATAAACACTAAACAACCCTATGATTATAAACACCTGCAAGTTCCTACTGTTAAGAATCATTATTATTGTTTTGAAAAATACATATTTTATTAAAGTAAAATAGTTCACAAATGGTTTAGAAACCAGTAGTTTCCTTTTAATATATCACAAATATATGCATTTTACAGTAAATTTTAATGTCCTTATTTTATATAATACGATTGGATCATTCTCATATTTTGTATGGCCTTTGTTGCATATAAATTAGCTATATGTTTATGGGCATCTTGTTGAGTGTTACATTTGTTGTCTTAATATATTGTCTATATTGATTCCAATATCTTAATTTTTTAGTGGGTTGGGGAGTGAACCTTGCACTAAGCTACATCCTCAGTCTTTTTTGAAGATTTTCATTTTGAGGCAGCTCTTGCTAAGTTGCTAAGCTGCCTGGACTGCACTCAAACTTTAATCTTCCTGCCTCAGCCTCCCTGAATGCTAGGATTACAGGTGTGCACCATCATACCACCCCAATATCTTAACTTTGACTAATATAATTTTATCAAGATTGAAAATCAGATAGTAAAGTTAGGCAATTGTTCCTATTTTTCAGAAGTATTTTGGCTATTTTATGTCCTCTGCATTTCTACATGAATTTTAGAAATAGTTGTGAACTTTTCCAAGTGAGTCTACTGAGATTTTAATTGGAATAATATTTTATCTATTGATTCATTTGTGGCAAATTGATAAAAAAA
>PVIC010052768.1:0-12067 GCA_004025085.1 Thryonomys swinderianus | reverse complement strand
GGCTTGCCTGGGCACCATAGTGAGCTCAGGGCCAGCCTGAACTACAAAGCAAGACCCTGTCTCCAAAAAGCAAAAAAAAAAAAAAAAAAAAAAAAAAAAAAAAAAAAAAAAAAAAAAAAAAAAAAAAAAAAAAAAAAAAAAAAAAAAAAAAAAAAAAAAAAAAAAAAAAAAAAAAAAAAAAAAAAAAAAAAAAAAAGAAATGGAAGCTAAAACTATGATATAATTACAGACCTTCAGTGGGAAAAGTGACCTGGCCACTTCAAAATATTTTGTTTAAAAACAAAATATGTAATGAGAAAAACTGTTTAGGACCTTGTTCAAGATCAAAAGAAACTAAAGAGATGTAGTGATCAAATCTGTTTTAGTTATCCATTGCAGTGTGAAAAATAAAACCAAACTTAGTTTAAGCAATAAAACACTGATAACCCCAATTTCTCTTGGTAAGAAATAGGGACGCACCATAGCAAGTACCATGGCCGAAGTTTATTCATGAGGTTCAGTCAAGACAGGTCCAACCTGGGATTTTATCTGCAGCCTCAGCTGTGGGAGGGTCTGAAAATTCCTTCCCAGCTCCTGAGACAACTGGTGGTGACACAGCAGGTCCTTGCTTCGTGGTCATCTCTGTGGGCCTGGACCCTAGCTTCTCGGCTGACTTCTCTCAGGGGAAATGATCCAAGACAGAGCAAAGATGCCCAAGATGAAATCCAAAGTCATTTTCTACCTTACTTTCAAAGTTGCCTCCACTGGATTCAGATTTTTGAAGTCATTCATTTATGTTTGAGGGTGACTGTATTGGAGGAGGATACCAGGGGTAGGGATCATGGGGACTGTCTTACTGGACTTACCACAGAAGGCTTAAAGCCTGATTGAATTCAACTTACAGAAAATAAAACCTATGAAAGATACTTTAGGGACTACAGGAAGATATAAATATGAATTTGATATTAAGTAATATTAGAGAACTATTATTAATATTTTAGATCTTATTGTTGTGGTTATATGAGAAGGTATTATGTAAAAGGTTTGACTAAGTATAAAGTATTATGATGTATGTTAATTTATGTCTTTACTACACAGACATTTGTACCTGTGTACACACATGTACATATTTGGAAAAGAAGGTATGTAAAGCATGGACAGTTATTGAAATTAGATAGTGGTATGCAGATATTTATTGTTCTTTGTATTCATATTTTTGGTCTGTTTGAGATTTTTGTCTAAAAATCGTGGGTGAATGTCAGCTTGCACCTTCTTCTAGCCCTGCCTGTAAAACAGGCTGCAGAGCACTACACAGACATCTCAAATTTGTGGGGCTTCTCGGGATGTTCTATTAAAATCTCAGAATACTTATCAACTCAGCTTGTCACAGGTCCACTTGTATTGTGTAAAATCCCTAAGTTAATATTAGCTATGTAATGATTATTCAAATTAGGTTGCTAGTAGAAGTGTGCTTTATTCATTTCCTGGCCAGTTCCCATCCAATCAAGGTGACAAGACACTTTAAGTGTCAAAATGGCTTCCATGGATTCAATGGAATTTGTACCCAGTTATACTATGGTTTTCTACCATTTTGTATTTTGCTTCATTATTTTTTATCAGTTCGGTTTTAGAACATTGATCTCTTTTTCACTTAACCTGCCTCTGCCCTCTCAGATATTACCACCATGCTCAGTCACTTTCAGAGAGTAAATCTCTAGAGTTATTCACACCTACTAATCAGCCTTGTTTTCACTAAAGCTACTTTTTGAATTATCTAGCTTTTTTCTAGAACACACAATTTTCTGAGTAGCTAGGGGCTGCTTTAATCATATAATGCTCCGTTTATAAATTTTATCTCAGAGGATGGAAGAACAGTCACCAATATTTGGGCACATGACTTATTTGTTCTTCCCAGTATAGTTTCAGTATAAATGTAATCTATTACTGTTTAATTCTTGAACTGTTTTTAGTGTTCATATATTTATATTATATTTATATATAATTGTTTTATATATATATATAATATAAATAAAATAAATGTGTAACACTTTCCAGTGTGGGATGATATACCCAGGGATAAATACTAAATCTGTGTTAAAATTTTCTGTCTTTTTTCCTAACAATTTCATTAAGTAATCTCTATCAGATTCAAAACTATTAATGTGACCAAAGTTTTATCAGACTGATGTATGTTCTTCCAATGCTGGTTGTCAACATGAACATCATTAAGAGACTTTATTAAAGACATTGATGTGTAGTAATTCCTCTGTTTATAGGGAGATCTGAAAGGAATAAGTACTGTACAGAAATATTTATTTCTTTCATAATGTAACCTTAAACACATTTCAAGCAGTATTCCACTCTTTCTTTTTTTTCTGGTAACAAAAATATCATATGTTCCTGGTAGAAAGTGAAGAGAATAGTGCAAAACATAAAGGAAAAAAATAAGATCCACTTTGCTTTAACACCCAAGACAGATTCTTGGTAACATTTGATCTTTTTAAAAATTGTCCTGTCTCCACCCACTCAGGTAATACTAATGATATAAGGTGAAAGTGCATATAAAAAAAATCACACAAAAGCAGAGCAAACCCAAAAATCAATACAGAGCTACAGAAGTTCGGGAGTATGGAGAACAAACAGAGATGTTAAAGAGACTCTGTAAGTTTTTTCAGAGCTCACATTATTCCTTACTGATTATTATGTATATCTAGATTTCCTTAAATTTCTAGAGTATCTCAATCTCAAAGTCTAGGATGATAACTTGTAGCTTCTGGATGGAGCAACCGAATTAAATGGGACCCACTTTCTGTTCTTAAGAGGCTTTCTGAAAACCCCATGTTTCTTTCACATGAACTTAATAGGCCAGTGTTATACTTAGTCACCTCATTATGAGAGAAGCTGACCACAAAGTAGGAGAGTTACAGAGAATATTTTAAAAAATAAAGAAACTATCATAATATTATTGATAGGAATTAACTTTAGATAGTGGGATAATGAATGATTTAGTTTTCTTTTTATTGCATTTTCCAAATTTTTAATAAAAAACAATGAAATTTTTAAGCAGAAAGAGTTGATTTCTATAAAATAACTGAATAGTTTGATCTCTAATACTGCAAAAAAAAGAAAAAGAAAAGAAAGAAAGAAAGAAAGAAAGGAAGAAAGAAAGAAAGAAAGAAAGAAAGAAAGAAAGAAAGAAAGAAAAAGAAAGAAAGAGAAAGAAAGAAAGAAAGAAAGAAAGAAAGAAAGAAAGAAAGAAAGAAAGAAAGAAAGAAAGAAAGAAAGAAAGAAAGAAAGAAAGAAAGAAAGGTAGCAAATAATATATTGGGGATTTTTCATTGTTTTAATTTTTGTATTGATGTCTCTAAGTAAGAGCATAGGGAGTTTCAGTACTACAAAGTTTATACACAATGGACACTGTCAAGCATTACAAAAGATCACATCTTAAATCATTGTTCCTTGTAAAGAGCCACATTCTGCCCTTCAACGGAGCAGTACTGGTGCTCATTAAGCACTTCCATGTGCTAGGCAAAAATAGAACCTAGGTAATATTTCCCTTCTATTTCATCATGCAAACCAAGGGACAGCAAATCTTATCTACAGTCAAATTGTGAGGTTTTAGATCTGCAGGTCAAGATGCCCGATCAGGAGTAATTAGACACTATAGGAAACAAGTCTGCTATCTCCTCAATCATCTAAAAATGTGCAAAACATTCTTGACTCATGGGCAGCAGAGTTAGGTGACAGGTACTAGTTTGCTGACTTGTGATATAAACAACCAATGCAAAACACAGAGAGTGACTTGACGGGGAAATGGCGATTCAGAACCCCTTCCCACGGCCATGGGGAAGTAGCACAGTTAGGGTCGCATTCATGCTTCTCTGACTTGGAAACCAATTCCCTTTTCACTTGGCTTGTCCATGGAGCAGTAAAACATTATAAAGAAATATGGGTTTCTAGTAGGAGAAAATGTCATCCAATAGTCTTTCCAAAATCTAAGAGCCAAGATCACATGGCTTGAAGCCCAGTCATTTTCACCTGGTGCTAAAATGCACCTTAAATTGGCATCTCATTTAAGATACAATGAATAAACTCTAAAGAAGGAAGCTCCAGCTGGGTGTGGTGGCTCACACCTGTAATCCCAGCATTTGGGAGGCAGAGACAGGAGGAGTGCTGAGTTTGAGGCTTGTCTGGGCACCATAGTGAGCTCAGGGCCAGCCTGAACTACAAAGCAAGACCCTGTCTCAAAAAAAAAAAAAAAAAAAAAAAAAAAAACAATGAAGCTCCATCCAGTTATAGGATTTCTTTTACTTTCAAGAAAACTGGTCCTGCCCTTTGGCTTCAGAAAAGTTGAAAGCTTTGTGTCCAAAGGGAAAACAAGGAAAAATAATTCATGTTTCATTTTATTTGAAAACAGATTTTTTTTTTAGAGGCTACAATGTTTCTCTGGTATTTCAAAATAATGATGTGATTGTTTTATTTTTGAAAAGAAAGAAGCATCAGAGCTGTCTTCCAAAGCTTCATTGCCCAACCCTTTTGGCAGCAAGGATTGGTTTTATGCAAGACAGTTTTCCATGGATGTAGTATGTGTGTGTATGGGGGTGATGCTGCTTCAGAGCAGATTCTTCTAAGGAGAGGGGTCATCAGAGCTCTGCAATCTTGGGCTGCCCCTGACCTCACAGTATGTGGCCTACAGGCCTTAATTCCAGCCACTGGAAGTGGTTATAAGTACGGAGTCCTTTCTTGGTAGGCTCACTGCTCACTTCCCACTGGTTCCCACTGTGGGAAATAAGGCCCCAGACTTAATTTGTTGGTTCAGGTAGTGAAGCACTCAGGCACCAAGAAATTTCATTAAGCCTTTTTACTTTTGCAAGAAGGAGTAAGCACACTCCAGCAATGAGGTAGCAGGAGTGCCGAGCTTTGGGGAAGAGTGTTTTAAGTCCCAGTGGATAGGAAGCAGCTATCCTTTAAATTCATGGGCTGAAGTAAAAAGCTTCCAACCTATCTCTGGATCTATCGCAGTGGACTGAGTGGAGCGCCAAGGGAGAGGGGCGGTGCGTTCCAGGGGAGAAGGGTAAGTTATAGTGAGGGCATGTGTGGTTTGAAATGGAAAGTCCTGGGTTCTTATATTGGAACCTGTCTATGTTCTTGGAAAAAAATACAGAGGGGAGTAGTGGGTAGTGAGTAGATGGTGGGTGATTTAAATCCAAAATGGAGTTGTTTTTGCCTTGTGCTTTGACAGAAAAGACAAACCCTCTTTCTCTCACCCGCAGGTCAAGTGTAACTGCTCCAGGAGATAAAAATGGAGTACGGTTTGTAGTCATATAAGACAGCAGATTGGCTTCCATAGACAGGACTTGATCTGCTAGATCCTTGACTCAAAAACAAAACACCCATAGCATTTAGAGCTGACAAGGAGGGATCTATGGAGAAAGTATTTTTTAAACTGAGTTCAGTAGTGGGGCTGTGGAATAACCCAAATGTTTATTAGTTACCATTGGCTAAGGTTGTGAAGAAACATAGTAGGCATGGGATCATTTAGCCTAATAATTATGGTTCCACTTGGTTGGTCTCTCATGGCTTGTCAGGTTTATTACATAGACAATTGCAGAACACTAATTTTTGCAAACCCTGGACAGGCATGCATATCCAACTTTATAGATGGGAAAAACAGAGATTTGGGGAGGTGAAATAATGTTCAAGGTCACACGGTGTTGAATGGTATATTTGCATTCAAACACTGTACAGCATTCTTGCTTGCCTTGCTTAAGAACAACCCAGCAGATTGTATCAAAAGCATGCACAAGGATTTTTTTTTTTCTCACAGCATAAGTGAAATTTTGCTAATGAGATAGAGCAGTTCTGGTTGGACTGGAAGTATAATTATAGGTATTTAATTTGTGGTCCTTGCATTCATGGTATGTACTAGGGAAATTACACATGGTTTTGAACTTTCAGGTTAGGTGTTAAGCTGTTAGAAATTTACTGAGAAAATAAAATGTTTTAAATTATGTTTGCTCTTGAGGCTTGATGCCAAGCTATAGTGAAAGGGAGAGTAGGTTGATTTCTCAGTTAACAGGATTAAACAGCACAATTGAAACATCAAGATTGTCACAGTAGTCTAGAAAAAATTTGCTGTGATTGTAGAGCTTGCCTTCAGATGGAAGTTAATAGGTTTTAGAAGTTCTTCTAAATAAAACATGTAGAATAAACTTCTGAAGTCTTATGCATGTGGTAGTTAAAGTGAATAAATAGCATGCATTATAGGGCATTGAGAAATGTGGAAATATGAACAGCATTTTATTAGTTTAAGGCATTTTATGTTCTGAAAATGTTTACCTTCTGATTTACATCTCTTGTTCTTTGCTACCATAGGTTGGTTAAAAAAAATAATTCCTGCAATAAAACATAATGCATAGTTCTTTCCCTTTCCTCTGTGCCTCTGTCCTCCTTTTCATGTTGCCTGGCAAAGCCATCCCCACTCTTTGGTGACCTAAGGGCCACCTGGCCATCCTTCCTATGAAAGTCACCTGCTAAACAGGAGCCTCCCCCTCAGAACGTGACCACCTGCACAAACTCCTCCTTCCCAAAGCTTTGACAAGTCTTTGCTCTCCTTCTTTCCCACTGTGAAACCCACGAATCCCCTAAGGGCAGAACCTGTCTTTTGTCTGCACAGCCCCCTGCTTGTCCCTTTTGGGAGACCATTGTGAATTGGATATTTCATGTTTTAAAGTTAATTTAATCTACTTAATGATGTGCTTTTACTTCTAATTCACCCCGTGTTTTGCTTTGAGACAGACTTTTAATTATCAGACTATCGCAGTGGTAGGACATTTTTTGTTTTTTTTTACTCACACCACTTTGCTTTGGTATTGTGGACTTGGCAAAGGTGGTCTGATGTTCAACTTGTTACTTTCTTCGTGGTTAATAAAAATGTAACTAATTAGCATAATAATAGGAGTTTAACATAATTACTAATAAATTGTATATAGAGAGATAATGGAATGTATAGCTAGTGATCAGCAATTTTTGGAACAATGCCTAAAATAACTAACCCAAGAAACACAGTAAAATTTTAATAATGTGTTTGTGAAAGCAATTTAATTTTTTTTTTTTTTTGAGACAAGGTCTCACTTTGTAGTTCAGGCTGGCTCTGAGCTTACTATGTAGCCTAGGCAAGCTTTGAATTTAGCAATCCTCCTGTCTCTGCCTCCCAAGTGCTGGGATTACAGGCGTGAGCCACCATGCCCGGTACTGTGGTATGGGGTATTGATTGCTGGTGGGCGTGAGTCTCCACGCCCAGCATTGTATGTGGTTACCGGGGATCAAACTCAGGACCTTGTGCTTGCGAGGCAGGCGCTGGAACCACTGAGCTAACCCTCCAGCCCACAACTTAAATTTTTGACCCCAAAGTTTTTTTTTTAATCTAGAATAATAAAATGTCATTGTTTAGATTCAGTTATATATCATTATGATTCCATTACATTTGTTGTAGTAAGCAGAAAAATGGTTAAAAGCTATGTGGAGACAGGAAATCTAAACATGAAAATTGAAGCCTGATTCAACCTTTCTAGTGAATGAAAACTCAGCCATGCCTTTTTCTTTAAGTCACAGGTAGAAGTATATTTAATTTGAAGCTATCCTACAACTGTAAACAAGCAGCATAATTTTTTAAATTGAATTTTTTATTGGTACATTTTATATACAGCTCACAATCACACTCAACATTGGGGAATGTGTACCAATATATGACACAAGTTAATTCCCATTTTTACCCATATGCATACCCAACCTACAACCCCCCCAGTGCCTATATATACATGCTTGCTTTTTCTTTTCAAATCATATTTATTCTTTCTCAATACTTTCCCTACCACATTCCCTTTGAATATTTCCTATTTCATAAAATCTATTATACATTCTAGAACTCATTTATATCTACAGGTTCTCATACCAGAGAAAAGATACATTATTTACATATTTGTGATCTATTTATTTCACTTATTAGTGTGTCCTCAAGGTGTATCTATTTGGATATAAATGAATGAGACTTGCCACTCTTTATGGCAGAGTAATACTCCATTTTATTAAAAAAACACATCTTTATCCTGTCTCCAGTTGATGGGCAACTGGGTTGTTTGCAAGATTGAACTATCACAAACTGAGCTGCTATGAACATGGGTGCACATATGTCTTTATGATATGATTCTTTTAATTCTTTTGATTATATTCTTAGCAGGGGAATAGCAGGGTCAAATAGGATCTCTAATCCTAGTTTTCTGAAGAGTCTCCACAGTGGTTGCACAAGTCTACAATTCCACCAACAGAAGAGAAAGATTCCTTTCTCCCCGCAGCCTCACCAGCATTTATTGTTGGTTGATTTTGTAATAGCAGCCATTCTTTGTGGAGTGAGCTAAAATCTCAGTGTTGTTTTCATCTGCATCTCTCCGGTGATGAACATTTCTTCATATGCTTCTTGGCTGCTTTTACTTCTTCATCTGAGAAGTGTCTGTTCATTTCCAATGCCCATTTTTGAATTGGGTCTTTAAACTTGGGGGACTGATTTTTTAAGTTCTTTGTATATTCTAGATGCTCTTTGTCTGAGAAACAGCTAGTAAAGATTTCTGCCCCATGTTGTTGGTTGTCTTTTAGCTGTGCCAGTGGTTTCTTGTGGTGTGCAAAAGCTTTTTAGTAGGATGAGATCCCATTTGTTGATTCTTTCCAGGAGCATAATTTTTAGGGATCCTTTAGTATTATCTCTTATGGTTTTTTTTTTTTTTTGCCCCTAAGAATGAAAGCAGTGTTACTTTAGAAATTATTTCGTCTCCCCAATTCTTGGAAATTCCAAATTCAAAAGCTTATAAAATTAGAAATTTTCAGGGCTAGAGATTTAGCTCAGTAGTTCTGGCACCTGCCTGCAAGCACAAAGTCCCTGGTCTGATCCCTGGTAACCACATATAACAATACCAGCCATGGTGACTCACAACCACCAGCAATTAGTACCATATACCACAGTGCTGGTTGTGGTGGCTCATGTGTGTAATCACAGCACTCAGGAGGCAGAGGCAGAAAGATTGCTGAGTCTGAGGCTTGCCTGGGCTACATAGTGAGCTTAGGGCCAGCCTGAACTACAAAGTAAAACCTTGTCTCAAAAGAAAAAAAAACAAGTTTAGAAATTTTCAGATTAATTAAAAATGTATAGCTAGCTATACCTGTTGTTACTCCAATGTGGAGTAACAGAAATGAAAACAACCAAGTTAGTTCTGAAGCAAACTGCTGAAGTAGCTCATTTTCTTTTTCTGGCCATGGCTGAGGCTTATTACTGGTTGTGTCCCTGGCTCAGAGATTTGTGGCCGATATTTCTGAAGGGAGATGTAGGATCTTGACTGTAAGCAGGAAGCCCCATCACACTGAGAGTGTGCCGGAGTGTAAATTGGCTCCACAGAAGAAATGTGTGAAAACAGTAAAAACAGACATTTTCAGACTGCCCCCTTTGGCCATTTCTGTAAAGAAGAGTTACTTTTTTTTTTTTGAAACGGTTGAATAGAGGTTTCAGAATTGCAATGGTGAAATAAAGGTGAAATATATGTGGTTATTTTCATTAAATTCACATTTATTACTGACCTCTGCAGCTCATTTCTGCTTTCAGTTAATTTCCTGTTGCTATACTTTTTCATCTTTATATTAGAAGTCATGGAATTTAGCATAGAAATCAAGGAACAAATACATTTATTAATTCTCCTCATGCCTACCCTACCTCTGCCATGTTGATCGGAAACATTTAATTCAGTGATTTATGAAGGGAACAATTTCAGTGTCTGTATTTAGAATAAAAAAGTGTCTGCAAAGGAAATGATATGGTCAGTAGAAAATTATGCTTTACCAATTTCACGTGTAGGCAGTGTTTCTAAAAGTTGACTCAGCTTTTAGGAGTATGAAGCAGACTGGAGTTATGCTGAAAATGAGATAAATCATCATGATAAACAGTTTGGTTTGGATATGTGTAGTTCTCAGTCATTGTAATGGTTTACCAACCAATACTCTGAAGGGAAGAATTGCTCTTATCTTGCTTCTGTAGTGTGAAACATGCTTTGTTCTGCAGATCACATCATCAAGTTTTCTGGATGAAA
Source organism: Thryonomys swinderianus (assembly GCA_004025085.1). Classification (NCBI taxonomy): domain Eukaryota; kingdom Metazoa; phylum Chordata; class Mammalia; order Rodentia; family Thryonomyidae; genus Thryonomys; species Thryonomys swinderianus. The sequence continues at coordinate 1,958 of PVIC010052768.1, read as the reverse complement.
TAGCAGAAACCTTTTGCTGCATCTTCTTACTGAGCCAGTCCGATGAGGGACACAGTGAGACAGTAGGGAACTACTCCCCAGTAGTTGGCATCCATTTGAATACAATTAATATTGACCAATAGAAATCGCTTCTTATTTTTTCCAAAAGCTTTTCATTCTAGGCTCCAGTTGAAAGATGCAGTGTCTAAGTTTATTTTGTAATTCTCGAGGATGTCATTTAACAAATGGAGTTCAGTAACAATGGCCTTGTAGTTCTCCTATATCTATTTTTAATAGAGATCAGCAGTTTAGGAACAAATTGTTTGCCAAATGCTAGGGGCAGACCATTGCTTTTCTCCCTGATGTCCATCTGTGGAGCAGTCTGAGACTTCGCAGAAATGATGAATTGATATGTCTAGTGGGAAACAGCTTGTTATGAAGAACAGTAGTGTGCATAAGAGGGAAGTGGCACACTGCAGCAGAGACCACAGGTGGCAGCTTCTAATAAGACATCTGTGGATCTTAAGGGGGTTTAAAGCTGTTTAGTTTTGTTTTCTGTTTTTATTCCCCATTCAATCAAGACTTTTCCTATTAAGCTTATACCTCGTTTCCTAAAAGATTTGTTATATTATTTGAAGTAATGCCTTTACATTTCAAATATGTTCCCACATCATTTTCTTCTGACATTTTATAGTTATGAAAAACCTAATAACTGATGTGGGTCACGTAGTTCCTCAGGGGGCTCCAAACGCAGCTATTTTTGTAATACCACCTATATGTTTATTGAGCTTCCCATTTTAAGAAAAAAAAAAAAGCACAATGCAGAAGCCAAAACAGTTATTAGGAATTGAACACTAAATTTTATTTAAGAAGCAATGCCAGTAAAATTCAAGGCCTTTTAAATATAACAGACTGGGAGGATCTGGGTTCATCCAGTCCTGATAAACAATTGAATTATTTAGCTTTCTTTTATCCAAATAGCCATTTGGACCTGCTAAAATTTTCCATGATTGAGAACATGGCCTTCCAAAGAACTTTCTTGCATTTTCAGAATGGCATTAGTCCCCTCCATAACATAATCTGTCACTTACAAGTGATTCCTGTGTGATTCATTTATTTGTTCAGTAAACACCCATTGAACATGGACTGTGTACTAAGCAGTAAATCAGGTTGCAGGGCCTTATGGATGATAGAGACACAGTCTTTTCCGAAGATTTTCTAGGTAAACAGGGGCACCAAAAAAAGAAAAAGTAAAAGGTGACAGTAGAGCGTGACAAATGCCTTCATAAATGGTTACATGCAGTGATACTGGGACATATTAAGGCATATGTAACTTGAACTTAAGGACTAGGGACAGGCTTCCAGGAGATGAATGATAGTCAGTCCAGAAGGATGCACAATAAACTAGAAATATTAGAATATTCCAAGAATTTTTAAGAGAGATTTACAAAAAAATTACTTCCCTGTATATCTGAGTTTTCCAGTTCAGTTAGAAATATCATAAATTTCTAACTGAATGAATTTATTCAATTAGTGTGAATGAATTTGTTCAAACAAAGAAAGGAAAATATAGTTTTAGCATTTTGAAATTAAACATGGACTTTTCTGTTCCCTAAGAAACATACTGGAGACTTTGAAACTGTCCACATTCTCAGCTAACACAGTTTGGACAAGGGTCAGCTGGACTCCCTTTTTGAGTAAATGACTCTCCAGTCTTGGTCTGGTTCACGCTTGTGCTCTGAGACTTGTATGTATCCTTGAATTTGGTCCTCATAACCGTTCAGATTCTGGGGCCACCACTGGGATAACGTGTCATCATTCTTGTGGATCTCACATTTACAAACAAGTGAAAATATAAGTCTTGGATTGGCCAGGTGACACTGTATGAAGGCCATCCCCCTAACTGGTGATGGGAAGCTGTGAGAGAACATTCTCTGGCATATTGACCAACTTGCACGCAGCTTATGTCAGTGGATGGA
>PVIC010052767.1:0-12104 GCA_004025085.1 Thryonomys swinderianus | reverse complement strand
AAAAAAAAAAAAAAAAAAAAAAAAAAAAAAAAAAAATTTCATGATAGCTAAGTACCTAGAGTTCATTACAATTCTGAAATTTACTACTTTGATTTTTCTCTGCTTATTTTTTAAATTGAATTCTTTTTTGGTACATTTTATATATACATCCATCACATTCAAAACTGGGAATTTGAACCAGTATATGATGTGAGTTAATTCTCATTTTTACCCATTCCACTACCACCCTCACCCCCTATATAAATGAGCATGCTTTCTTTTACTTAACATCATATTTTTTATTTCCCCTCATTACTTTGAATATTTTTTATTTCACAATATCTATCATACATTCTAGAATTCATTTACATCTGCAGATTCTCATACCAGAGAAAAGATATGGTATTTATACATCGGTGACCTATTTATTTCATTTATGAGTGTGAACTCAAGGTATGTCCATTTGAGTATAAATGATTCAACCATTATTCTTTATGGCAGAAGAATACTTTATTAAAAAAAAAAAAAAGCTGGGCTTGGTGGCTCAAGCCTGTAATCCCAGCATTTGGGAGGCAGAGGCAGGAGGATTGCTGAGTTCGAGGCTTGCCCGGGCTACATAGTGAGATCAGGGCCAGCCTGAATTTCAAAGCAAGACCCTGTCTCAAATAAATGAACAAACAAACAAATAAATAAAACATCTACTTTATCCAGTCTCCAGTTGATAGGAATGTGAGTTGTTTCAAGATTTAGTGATCACAAATTGAGGTGCTATGAACATGGGTGCACATATGTTGCTATGATATGATTCTTTTAATTCTTTTGCATATATTCCAAGCAGGGTCAAATGGAACCTCTAATCCTAGATTGTTGAGGAATCTCCCCATTGCTCTCCACAGTGGCTGCACTGGTCTACAATCCCCCCAACAGTGGAGAAGATTCCTTCCTCCCCGCAGCCTCGCCAGCATTTATTGCTGGTTAATTTCATCCTTTGCCTATTTATTTGAAATTGTTGCATGACATTAAAAATATAACTAAGGAATCAGATAAAATCAACACTAATGTCAAAATGTATATGCATATTTAAAGTAATTTGGACTCTATCATGGATAATAATCCAAAATTAAATGTATAAGATAAACTTTAAGAAAATTGTTATTTCTTCAACAGAATTATTCTGGTGGTAGTAAAAGGAAAATAGAAAGAAATCCTTTATTTTTTTAATTAAAAATATGATTGGAACAGAATTAACGAGAAACTCAGATTCACTGTATACAAATGGGCTTAGCTGGCACTTTGCCCATCAGAAGAGCACACCGAGGCCCTGCACATTCACACGTTTCTTACACACGTGACTCCCAGAAACACTAGTTGTCACACATGTGTTCGGTGCTCCCTAACTTGATTGTTTTCTCCGGTCATTTAGTATCAACTCTGTCCCGCAAAGGACCATCTTTTGTAATGCAGAGAGCCTTGATTTTAGGAAGCAAGACAGAAACCTGATGAATCTTCTGCAAATTTGTCCCAGGATAAATTTAAGCAAGTCATAAATGGTATGGTATTTGTAACTTCAAAATTCTCTGGCCATGAAAAGTTCTGTAACACTTCATAAACATGGGGGGGCAAAATTATACCTTGATTCTTAAATTTATGAGACAAGTCTAGACATATATGGGCGGTGCAGACTAAGCATGAAATTTCGTTTCTCACTTAGAAACAATACAGCAACATCTAGAAATTATAAATGTTATTCAAGCAAATATTCTAAGATAAGGAAATCAATATATATATGAACTTTAAACAGTCAAATTTCAGTCTATAAGCAATCAGATTAAATGTGAAATAGCACATAAGCACATTTATGGTTATAAATCAGATTTTAATTAAGTATTTTACATTAGCTATCAAAGAAAAAAGCTAAAATTATTTTATGTGTGTTATGAAATATTAAATTTTGCACGTATTTTCTAATAAAATTTTGTTTAAAATTATCTTCTTATATTTTATTACATATGTGATATATATGAAAATTTTTATTATTTTATTATTTATTATTATTAAACATAATTTCTCTATGGTGCTAAAAGACTTCCAAAAAATGTAGAATCACCTATCACCTTGAAAACAATTACTATATATCATCTAATTGAAATGATATGTTTCAACAAAATAATTGGTATGTGTTTAGTAAAATTTCAATTTCAGACAAATAATATAAAAGATATGATTTTCATTAAATTTATTAATATATTTGTTTAGTAGAATTTTGTGAAGTGCATAAATATGGAAATTTTCTCTCTCTGTCCCTTTAGATTTCAGGTCAAACATGGCATGAATTCTAGAAATTAGTTTACATTAGAAAATCATTTATTCTCAGCAGCCAAGCAGACATTTTGGAGATAAGATATTTTTTGGTACGATGGGGGTTGGCACAGCAACTCAAAACTACTATTGTAGCTTATTCAGTTTAGCAAATGTTTGGTATAGTTGGCACAGTTAGAAATTCTCTAAGTGAAAGAAATGTCTCCCAGCAAAGAAATGTTTCCACTTGTCATTTGATTTTCCCAGTTCTCCCCATATAAAATATATCCCCTGAACCAGTGAAAAATGATTTTATTCTGAGATGAGCTTAGGCAGGACCTTATGTATTATCACATCTCTATAAGTTAATATTTGAATGATTATCTTTAGCATACAAGTTCACTTCCACACATACAAATGAAATATTGTATTTTTGTTGGTGGTGCTTGAAACTTTTACCAAGAATTCTTTATCACGTCAACCATGGAAGAATGTAAGACTCTTTTTGCCATTAGAACGATCAAAAGTGCATGCCCAGTTTGGTCGACATTGAGAACTGTCACATTGACAGTTTAAAAATGTGCCACTGGCTTCTTCATTCTGCCTCCTAGTGCAATCATGAGGAAGCGTTTGTCATTCGTGTCACGCTTCTTTCATTCCTCTTCACAGTATGGGGGCAATATAGAAAGACAGAGTGAGCCAAACAATGTATAAGCACTTCCAGAGAAGATGAACTGGTATAAATATTTCAATACTACATGTATTGAAACATCATGAGATTAACACAAGTTACCTTTGGATTCTACAGTTCCAAAAGGTGTCCAAAGTGGTGGCCATGAGCATCCAGACATCTATTATGATAGTGAGCAGCTGCTCAGGTAACCTTGACCACTGAGATTTCTGCACACATATTTGTGATTTCTTCTCCAAGGGCTGGCAGGATAGGGGGGTTTCTGTGATGTATGACATCCTCTAGGGTCCCCCATAGGAGGGGAACACCATCTGTTGAAAAATCATCACACTGTTTTTCTTTCCTTAAACTGTATATGCTATACATTTTTGGCAGAATATGCATATATTATGTACAATATACAGAAAATTGTGTACACACGTAGGTTCTGTTATGCTAAAATTTTACTTCATTTGAGGAAAATAGATATCATAAAATACTTCGGATAAGAGGAGGTACTGGGTGCAGTCAGGGTTAAAAATAATTACTCTGAATACACAACCCTGAGCCTCTCTGGGGGGGGACTGCTCTCTCCCTGGGCACAAGGGAGCTTGGCATTCCCAGGAGACTCCAAGGTGAAGGACTCCATAAAGCCAGACCTTTTACCGGAGGGCTGCAAATGAAATGCTTGGGGACCAAGACAGTTATACGAGTAAAATCACTCAGCTATACAACAGCAAGAAGCAGGCTGAGGTCCCCACAAATTCAGTACCAGAAACTACCTGGCAATCTCCATCATTGTCTTTGAAGAATGAGAATCAATGGTCACAATCATTTACTTTTCAAATTATGTAGAATGTCCAGAAAAAAATAACTAAAATATCCTAAAATGTAACAAATTGTGCATGACCAGCAAATGTTATATGCTGTTTTTGGATGAATTACTTTGTAACCTCTAATTTGTTAATGAAAGAAATTACATCTGGACAAGAAACTCTGAAGCAGGAGAACATTTATTTAAACCCAAATTTCTTCACGCCTTGTCATGTCTTTTATTTGGAATTAAAACAAAAATGCTCACCACACAATGAAGAGGAGAGAGTAATGATGTAGCATCATCTTTATGTTACAGTAGTTTTCATATTATTTGTTCTACGCTGTTGGCAAAACTGTGGCAGATTGAGGAAAGGGTTTTGTAATTTTAATGTTTTGTGATTTTAAAAATACTGTTTCAATTCCTGTCCATTACTTTTATCGCTTGTCAACAACGGTTTTGAAAATCACTGGCTAGCAAATACTGGCTGCGTAATGAACTATCCCAGAGAGCTTTTTGTTTTATCATTCAATTTCCTTTCTAGAATTTGAAATGGTGCACTTTAGACATTTGAAATATCATTAAAATAGAAACTAGCTTGTAACAATTTATGGGAGGCTTAATGTATGAGGAGAGGATATATGTTTTCGACTCCTTTGTTCATTTTTCTCACTTTCTTTCTAGAAATTGTTTCTGTCAATTTTAATTTCCAGTGAGGTGAGTGGGAAAGGGATGTAAGGAGACAGTTACTTCCAACTGAAAATAGCAATCAAAGATTAGTAATGTTTTTAGCACTTCCAGGTTTCAATGGGCCTGTCTCACGCAGCACGCAGCCAAATGAAAGGTACCCTTCCGGAAATGCACAAAAGATACCCTGAGGTTTTGAACTCGGGAACTGAAAATTAACTCAAAAAATATTTAAACCTTGTAGTATATACAAAATACAAAGGAATTGTAACACACAAGAGTCTGATCCTTGATCTAGTAAAAGAACAAGAAAAAAGCAGAGTTAATAAAAAGGGGAGAGTTACATAATTTAGGCCTAATAGCAGCATTTTAATGGCTTCCTTATAAAGATGTACATAAAGGGAAACATTGAGATCACTGCTCCAAGTTTCCTGTAACTTCAGCAGTTGTGAAAGAAACATTAATAACTTTAAATCTTCTGTTCTTGTTTCAGGTGGTATTATCTTCTTTAAAAAAAAAAAAGAACAGAGCAAAACATTATCAAAGCACCAAAACTTAAAACTTTAATTTCTTAAAAGCCAAATGTATAAAGTAGATAGAATAAGAATCTGCTTGAATGAAGTACAGAGGTTATATACCTAAAATCTAATGAAACAAACATGTTTAAGGGCAGTAAGAGTGATTTGACAACTTCTTGTAAGTTCCTCAGACTTTGAAACTTGTTAGGTTTCAGAGTTAAAGCAACCCAGTGGCAGGGGCATGTGTATTCTCTCCAGAGGAATTACAAGGATATTTTAGGAGTGGATTTTGGAAATCCTACAGCAGGCACTTTAGGTTTGCTGTGTTCAAGTGGCAGGGCACGACTGAGAAATCCTTGATCAAGTGATTAGGAAACAGGGAGACTTCAAAGCCAGGGATACCTAGGGATGGGTTGGCCATATGATGATCACCAAGGAAAAAATGTTTATATCAGAATTATATTCACTGAACACAGATTAATCATATCTAGACTTTTGCTCTCCCAAAGATAAAAATGTATTTCAGGTGAAAACAATATTTCTCTTCTACAAAATATCCATCTAGAGAAAATGCTCCAGGATACATGGGTAGGAAAATTAGTAAGAATAACACTTGTTATAGCAATGAAAATGAGCCGCTGATGCAGTCTTGAGATGCTGCAATAAATAACCTCCTATAGAAACTGACAAAATAGTTTTTGCACTTTGAAAGCCCCAGAAGGAAAAAAAATGCTCTAGATTATAATAGTCATAAATAGAATGGCTCCTTTTTAAGTGAAAATGTTATTTTTATTAACAGAATGAGACTAATTTAATCATCAACTATATTTAGGAAAATAGATCCCAAAATTCAAATAAGAAAAAATGATGAAAATGATTTTTTTCCAAAAACAGTATTTCCATGTAAGTGTAGGATGAACAATAGTCTTTTTAGCCATTCTGAAAATCACTCTTTTGACAAAATTTGTAGATTTAAAGTATCTGTGTGCCTTTGCTCAAATATACACAGCACATTCAATTGTGCTTTTGATTTTACAGTTACTATTATATTAAATACAATACAGACAAAATGTAGAACAAATATAAACATAGTTTTAAAAACTTAATTGTGCTTATTTGTTAAAAAGTAGAAAAATATAATTAAAATGATGCTTCCTAAAAATACTGACACAAGGAGTCACCCATTTTTGGTGGGTTCCTTTGAAGCAGGAGCTTTCTTTCTCAAACTTTTCTCACTTTTATTCACAAGACGTTACTTCAAGGATGTTGGTGTATCTAGAAGATGTTTGGAAAGACTGAAGTGCAGGCATTCAGATCAATAGACTGTTCAAATTAAGATCAGCACGGTGTTTTTAGGGTGCTCTTTTAGAATTTCCTATCCTCTTTAAAAAGAAATATGATAAACATATATGAAAATGATACTGATTTCCTGAAAACAAATGGGATTTTGTTATGCATAACACTTCTGAAAGACTTAAGCCCTGGTTGAAAATTAAACCACATACATTAATAAGAAATATCATAAAGCTCAGTGTTTTCTTAGTTGCAAATCAAATTAAAATATTTTCACTTGTAAGTCATTCAAAACTAGCTAAGAGAGCTCTGAAAAAAAGAAAAGGACAATTCTAGGCATTTGTGAAAACATTTGAGATACTTAATAAAGCAAAATAGAGCCAAGTTCATTAGTCCTGAAAATAAATAAGATATAGTTTTCTTTGAATTAATATCTTTTTCAGCTATATTTTCCTTTCCCAGAAAAAGGTGTAATAGTCCTCATTACCACAAATAATACATATATTATTATAGTTTTTATTCCTTCTCTTCCTGTCACTATTTTCCTTGGATTCCGATTCTGAGGCATCTGGTTGCTCCTCTAGCAAGTATTATGTTATTGCCAGGTCACTCCATGTAGGAGGGACGTGAATATTTTAAATAAGGAGTCTTAAAGTGAATAATCAATTTTTCTAGGCAGCAAATATTGACCATCCAATGGGCAGTAAGGAGTCTTTGAGTCCCATGCAATGTACATTCATGAAGAAGATCTTTGTGTTCTCATTAGAATGTACGTTTTGTATGTAATTGAGAGGTGAATCACATCAAGACAGAAGGAGAGAAGAGAGGTAGATAGCAGGAAATCAAGTTAGGGTTTTAGAGTCATTGTTCAGTTACAGAGTCTTGGCAGATTGAGTAACAGTCCGTCCTCAGACAGCACACATTTGAAATTCATCACAATTCCGTTAGTATTGGCTCCTCAAACAGTAAAGGTAACACAAAAGGAGACTTGTTCTTACTATGTCTATAAGTGCAGTTTTAAAAATTGAATCTTAATGGAACAATTTTACAGCTATTTCCTGAAATCATCACATTATTTCATAATCCTCATGTTACTTTTGATTCAGAAAGGGGATTTGGCAACAAATGGCAAGTTTGTAAAGAATAAAGTGGTTTAAAAGTTGTGGAGGCATGGAGTTGCTTTTAACTTTCAAATATGTAGACTACGGTGTCGATGTAAATGCCGAGCACCCATGCTGTGACAGTCAGGAATGGGCTACAGCTATGCAGTGTAAACACCTGAAACATCAGACAAAAACATAGCATTGAGTAACAAAGAAAAAAGTCTATGCCTACAACATTTCACTGAAGTTTCATTCTAATTTTTAGATGAGCTCAGACAGTAAGAAAGACATTGAAGAGTCTACTCTCTGGTTGAATGTCGATCATGCTTTTAGATGGAACGACCCTTAGCAATCCTGCCACTTTTGATGGGAAAGTGTGAAAAAAAATGTGAAGTCTAAGCATCACATAACTTCCTTATATTGTTCACATTTACCTGGGAGGATAAGTTTAACAAAATTTAGGAAAGTTTGAATATATTTATTTAATGTTTGGGGTAATGAATGTTGTTTAAAGTAATGAATATCAAATGAATATGATCTACCGTTCATCATATTGACAGTTTTTCTAACAATAAGCTCAAAAATAATAAGTGAAAGGGTGTGTTGACTATTCTTCATGTGTTTGTCATAAATAGCCCATAGTAGATGCAGTATGGACATATTGATTTCTTTACTATGTTGTGTCTGAAAAAGTCAGTAAATACTTGGTAATTTTTCAGGACAATTAGCTCTAAACATAAATCTAGTAACATTTATATTGAAAATTAATGAACGACAGCAAATAAGAATTTATTAAATTGATTCAATATATTATTTTGATAATATTCATGTTTAATGTATCATTACAAAAGGAGCAAAAATCTTTCTGGAAATCCTAATTCATTTTTGCTTGTCTTCAAATATTAGTGATTATTTCTTATTTTGACAAACACTACAGAATGCCATATAAAATTGGCCTTTCAGAAGGAAAATTAGGAGATTTCAAAGAACAGTGTTGAACAATTAGCATATAATTGAAGAATCTTTCCATACACTGAACCAGTTAAATTAAAACAAAGTTTTAATATTTTGTTCAAAACACTTAAAAATCCTAAATTCTAAGAAACCCAAATCCTGTTCCTGTACTAAGCTAATTATAATTAATAAATAATTTTGCATATATAGAATATCCTAGAATTTAGTCTCAGATCATACTGAAAATGTTCGGTGTATGACACAAGGATGTGACCCGACCCACACAGGATATCCCTGACAAGAAAATCCTGACACATCAGATACTGATTTGCATGGAGACACTGGAAAGGTGATCTCGTGAACACAGCTAGCAGGGACTCCTCGGGTCCTATAGATTTGAACCTATGATTATAGATTTCATCAGTGGGTAAATATCACTTCAAGTCTCCCTCTGCAATTTAATAGGTTCTCCTCATTTCAGATACCTTCAGAGTTGCTAACAAGATACTTCCAAATTCTGCTTTCCAGCAGGTGCAGATTCTTATCACAAAGTGAACTCATTTGCACCTGCTTAAGCCTCTGCAAAGAGTAAGGTAACTGTGTCAGTAGGGTTTCTGCTTATCACATTTACATTTCAAAGTGGCTAAATTGTTTTGAAAGTGTGTCCCAGCGTGGAGTGTTCTTTCTGGCATCTCCACTTGATTTTTAAAATGCCTAGAATCTATGGGAAACAAAGAAAAGTGGTAAAACTATGCGTTCTTGCATTTGGCCAAGCACGAAGGAAGCACAGGACTGCTTCAAGATGGGGCAGATTTACAAGTCATTCATTCTGCAGATAGACGTGGCTTCTGCCATATCAGCACTTAGAAACGAATTGACTGTTCAAATTGAAGGAATGGAAGGTAGCCTCTATCGCATTTGCCTTACTTTATAAGTGAAACTAAGCTAGCAAGCTTATGTCACAAGTATTTTGGAGTCAGATATAACTTGATTTGATCTTTGATGCCGCTACTTAAGGAAAGGAAGGGTAAACATCAGTCACTTGCTAAAGATTCAGTAAAATAAACAATTAACTGAATAAACTAAGAAGAGAATTCTAGTGGGAAACACGTGAAGCCATTTGTTTCTGGCTAATGCTGCCTGATAAGGTGCCTGACACAGCGCCACGTGCAAAGCATGAAGTAGCTGGAATTGTGTGAATTCCAAATTGGCTCTTTGGTTTTTATTCAGACAGATTACTCCAGGATGCTGCCATTCTAATTCCACTGGTGAACCGGGGTCTCAGGGGAGCATTGTGAATGATACACACAGGAAGCTGGAGAGGGCCTCAGGATTACAGAAAAAAGACAGAAACAAAAACAAACCTAGAGTCCATTTAGTGCTCGTATGAGCTTTTTAAGACCTATTTAAGGACATTGTTTTCTCTATTCTGATTCATTTCATTAGGAAAAAAGTATATCTTCAGTTCAACCTAACATTCGCCAGTTTTTAAGTATATTTATAAGGGCAAGGTGAAAATAAAACATAGACTAATGTAATAGGTGATTTAACATACAAGTACCCAAAATATTAATCATTAGATTGATCTCAATGTGGAGAAATGTCTCTAGAAATATTTCCACTTCCCTAAACTGATCAAAGATATGAAAAGTGCCATGTGATGCAAAATACATGCACAATATACACTTAGTAGACAAATTGAGAGAACTAGTTAGTATATGTGAAGTAAGACCAGGTTCTTCTGTAAAATGAAAAGGAGGGTTAAAATTCAAAAACTTAGTTACACTGAAAACTATGAATTTCTGATAGAGAAAGAAGACTAGGTTTTCAAAAGGCCTTCATATCAGACTCAGTTTATATATACTAAGAAAAATTACTGAAACAAAATTTACTATATATAGTAATTACTATACTTAGTATATATATATATATACACACACTAAGAAAAATTACTATATATAGTAATTACTATTCATAGTAAGTTATCATATATATGTAATTATGTATACATATATATGTATATATAAAACATTATAATTATTTTAGTTGCCCATGAGTTGAAAGTGTGTTTACCCGAGGACGGTTTGGCTAACATGGCATTTTGAAATGTCTTGCTTAACTCTTATTTGAAATAGTGCAGTTACTTCCCTATTAATAGCACACACTGAGAGCCAAAGATTTAGCTCAGTGGTTCCGACACCTGCCTTGCAAGCGCAAGGTTCTGAGTTCGATCCTGATAACCACATACAATGCTGGGTGTGGAGACTCACGCCCACCAGCAATCAATACCACATACCACGGTGCTGGGTGTGGTAACTCACGCCTGTCATCCCAGCACTCGGGAGGCAGAGGCAGGAGGATTGCTGAGTTCATGGCAGCTTGCCTGGGCTACATAGTAAGCTCAGGGCCAGCCTGAACTACAAAGCAAGACCCTGTCCCAAAAATAAAATAAAATAAAATAAAATAAAATAAAATAAAATAAAATAAAATAAAATAAAATAAAATAAAAAATAGCACACACTGAAAGAAAGTACTGAAGAGGAGACGATGTCTAAGTAATAAAGTAATGCTCCATAAAGTAACAAAGTAATTCACCAAAAGCGGTTGAAAGTGCCGCCTCCTTCGGAATGTTCATTACCCTCCACGCATTTCTGCATTGGAACCCCGAACCCCAGGGTGACAGTAGCAGTAGAGAGGTCTCTGACGTGACTTGGTCACAAAAGTCCTCACGGGAGGGATGGGTGACTTTTTAAAGCGCCCTGGGGTAGACCTTTCATTCCTTCTGCCCAAGAGGACACGAGTGAAGGGTTACCCATCCTCAGAACCAGGAGAGAGTGCTCATTAAACCTCGATGGTGCTGGAACCCTGATATTGAGGGTTGAGTTGTCAAGATGGTGGGAAATAAGACTTCACTATTCATAAACTATCCAGTCTATCCTAGTTTATTATAATAAAATGAACAAATCGGACAAGCGACTTATATTATGAAAACAGTCAAACTGTGTAAACATATTAAATAAGATCAAGATTTGAAGAGTATTCATTTTCAAGACAAAAAGCTGTACTACGTCATGTTAATAATGTAGGAACAATGGCAGAATTGCAGGACCCAGTTCTTCTAATCATAGTAAAAACAACGATTACAGTAAAAACAACAATTGCAATAACACAGTTACATAAATATCATTCCCAGAGCAGCAACTGGAAGGTTCAAGAGTGTGAAAGAAGAAAACATGACCTGGAAAAGAAATTGCACTGGTACATTGTATATGCACATCATGATCACACTCAGTATTGGGAATTTGTACCAGTGTATGACATGATTTAATTCTCATTTTTCCCCTTCCCCTACTCACCGCACAATCTCCCACCCCCACCAAATACATAGTTTCCTTTTTTTAATGACTATCGCATTTTTTCTTTACCCTCCTTACTCACCCCTCCAGCACATTTTCCTTTGAATATTTTCTGTTTCACATCAAGAGCAAAACCTCTTTAAGAAATGGCATGCAGTTGGATAGATCTGCAATCTGATCACAGGAAAGGAAAGATGAAGACGGACAAGTAGACTAGAGGACACTAACAAATGCGTCTTCATATCTTCTTTCTCTATTCCCTTTCTTTCTTGTTTACTACTTTCACTCTTCTACCTTTTTCTTCTTTCTCCCTTTTTTGTAACCTTTCCCTGACTTCCTCCTTCTCCACCTCTCTTTTAACTACCAATATCAGCAAATCTAAGAAATATAAGAACAACCTAAAATTAAAAGTTCATCTCTGTGAAAATTTCA
>PVIC010052766.1:0-12075 GCA_004025085.1 Thryonomys swinderianus | reverse complement strand
GAGCAGGTGGCTTTCTCTGCAAATTTACAGACACGACCTCAAAGGAGCCCTCAGAATGACCCTGCGATCCTCCCTGATCTCTCCAGACACCTGTTGCTCCCTCAGCCTCCAAAACTACTAGTTTAGAACCCAGAACTTTGCTGTTCCCTTCAGTCACTCAGATTCTTCTGCCTTTGCCTTTGCCTTTTCCCCTCCTGACACTCCAGACTCATGAGTCTCTCTTAGTCTTTTTATTCCATAGGAAACTTGGAAATAACTTTTCATTCTCAAGTAATTCCTACACTAAAATGTATTTAATCTAAAGCCCGTGTTATATTAGTATGATAATTAAATTGTAGATATTATAATCAGACAAAATCTCAGTGCCCTTTCGAGGAAAGAATGATATTTGTCTTCGGAACTGTGTATTTTCCTGCAGTTGAACCCACCCTCGTGCTCTCTGCCTCTATTAGAAAGGGCTGAATAATCAGGAAAGGTCCAGAAGAAACCAGGCTTTTTTCTTTTGGAATTTCCTACTTGAAAACAAATGATCGAAGTGGGTTTAGCTGCTATCAACATTTCTACTCAAGGAATATGATAAATGGTAGATATAAAATTAGTTTTCCTATTTTATCTATGGGATATTTGTCCACATTTCATGGTTTTTAAAAATTATCAAGCAGGGTAGTGGCACATTGCTGTAAGCCCAGCAGTCAGGAGGGTCACTGCAAATTTGAGGCCAGCCTGGGCTACACAGTGAGTTCGAGGCCAGCCTGAACTACATAGCAAGCCCCTGTGTCAAAAAACGAAAATAATAATAAAATGTAAATTCTCAAATAAACTATAAAAGTTCATTAATTTTTTTTTTTGAGACAGGGTCTCACTTTGTAGTTCGGGCTGGCTCTGGGCTCACTATGTAGCCTAGGCAAGCTTCGAACTCAGCAATCCTCCTGCCTCTTCCTCCCGAGTGCTGGGATTACAGGCGTGAGCCACCACCCCCGGCAAAAGTTCATTAATTTTTATGGCGTAGTCTAAAATTTTTAAATTTTCATCTCCAAAAGTCCTGATTACAGCCATCAGCATATCATTTTATTTGACTATCTTTAGAAGTGAACACTTTTCAGTTTATCTGACTGTACCTTTTTCTAGCATTTTGCTTATTAATAACATATACTGTATTAGCAGATTCTCACTCCTGTGCCTTATCACTCCCTTGATGTCTTTTCTTTTCTTTTTTTTTTGAGACAGGGTCTTGCTTTGTAGTTCAGGCTGGCTCTGAGCTCACTATGTAGCCCAGGCTAGCCTCAAACTCAGCAATCCTCCTGTCTCTGCCTCCTGAGTGCTGGGATGACAGGAGTGAGCCATTATTTTCTTTTTTGTATACTGATACAAGTTCAAAATACTAATGTTATATTCTAAATTTTGACACTGAATCAATAAAGTCTTCTACAAGCCCACAGCAATGGGAAACTTGCCCAGACCAGTAGAGAGGGCAGGTACCTGAGAACCAAAGAGCTCAAAAGTTTTCTGCTTCTTCCTGGAAGTCTCTATGGGCCGATGACCCCAAGTGTCAGGCTGTGAGAGACTTGAAGTTCTCTGATCTAGGGAATGAGGGTCTGAGCTCAAGCCCGTACCCAGCACACAGCCAGCTACTGTATCTCAAAGTGAACACTCCCACAATGTTTTAAAAGGAAAAAGCATTAAGTTTCTGAGTGCTTGAAACTTTGTCTCCAAAACTACCTTGAGTACTAGGCTGAGCACTGAGGATGTTTAGGGCCGTGAAACTACTGTGTGGATATGTGACATTATACACTTATCTAAACCCGTATCATGTACAACACCGAGAATGACGCCTTTGTCTGCTGTGGACCTTGGTGAATATGAGGTGTAACAGACATATCACTTGGCTGCGGTGCTACTCAGAGAGAAGCCTGTGCTTGTGCATGACCAGGTAGTATATGGGAAGTCGCTGTACTCATCCCAATTCTGCTATGAACCTACAGGTGCTCTGAAAAGTAACCTTGAAGAAAAAAATCAACTTCACTGTAAAACTCAGGAAGCAAAGGAGGCAGGGGAAAAAGATAAAACAACATTCTTGCTATGCAATATCTGAAGTATAACCATGAGTCGTGTTGATTCAGTGTTTATTTGTCTGAATCTTAATCTTATCTGTCAAATTTCTGTCGATCAGAGAGAGATGTGGTGGCTATATGCCTGGAAACACCTCTGTGGTAAACTAAATAAAATGAGGAACATAATCACTGTCTGATTTCAGAGAATAAAAGGATCAGAGAAACACAAACCAGATCAAACAGGCTGAAAATCATCCACAGGAGTAAAGGACACAGGAGAGCATTTCCCCATGAGGATGTTGCCCAACTTGTAGAACTCTGGGGCAGAAGAGAAAGTCCAACACATCTGCTTTCCCTTCAGAAGTCAAAGTTAATGTTTTAGAAATTTAGGCCGAATTATCATCTACGGGGGCTGGTGTTGCCACCACATGCCATCTTCATGAACCAGGAACAGAGGGGCCATCACCTCTGCCAGCCTGTTTGGGACTCTGTTCTATGGGCTCTACCTTCAGTCTGATTTTATCTGCTAGAATCTTCTAGAAGTCATCAAGGGTCTTGGTCCATGGTGGCACCTACCTCACTTATCTTTGATTTGATGGAGTTGTTCTTATTCATGCTTCCTTATATTATTCCCTCTGTATTTAACAGTTTTCTTCTTCTTTTTTTCTGAGACAGGAGCTCGCTTTGTAGTTCAGGCTGGCTCTGAGCTCACTACATAGCCCAGGCAAGCCTCGAACTCAGCAATCCTCCTGTCTCTGCCTCCCGAGTGCTGGGATTACAGGTGTGAGCCACCACGCACAACATTGTGGGGTGTGGTACTGATTGCTGGTGGGTGTGAATCACCATGCCTAATATCATATTATTGTATGTGGTTACCAGGATCGAACCAGGGACCTTGTACTTGCTAGGCAGGCAAGGGAACCACTGAGCTAAATCTCCGGCCCTCTAACACTTTCTTAAGAGGAAGGAGTAGCAGTGCGTGCATCTGTCCATCATCTTGAGATCCTAAAGACAGTTTGGAGCTCATTTGACATAGTCCATATGTGGTTATAATAACAGACTTCTTGGTCCAGAAATTAAATTTGAAAAACAGGCAGTTAACGTGGCCTACTGCACTGATACTTAGTCCATGTAATATTAAATTCTTTCAGTTCACTACTTTAAAAATGTAAAATATATTCTCTTGGTTATGGGGTAAGAAATCTTGTGAAAATTTGTGAAGAGGGTAGATTACAAGATAAAAGTATATAAAAATGAAGACATCTTTCTTACTAAATTTTTTTCTAATAATACACATTTGTACATGGTATTTCCAAGGTGGAAATCTGTTCTAAGTAAATGAGTCTAAGTAACACCGCCAAGAATGTAAAAACACAATCCACAGAAGGGAAGGAAATATTTGCAAATAATATGTCTGGTTAGGAATTTTTATTTAGAGTGCATAAAGAACTTAACATTTTCCCAGGGAACATACACAAATGGCCAGTTATGAAAAGATGCTCAAAATCATTAGCTGTTAGAGAAGCACAACACAAAACTGCCTTGTCCCTGCTAGAGTGTCTATAGTAAAAAAGAAATGTCTCTGAGGGAAAATCTAAATCCACTCTCTTGTGCCACTTGCTTTTATTGATTTTAAAAATCACTTTATCTGGTAACTATTTTGTCTTGCCTTTCAGTCTTCTATCCCTGCTCTCAAAGAACAGTTCCCTTTTATATCATAATAATTAACTTTAGGGTTAATTATTCATTGCAAATGGAAAACAAGGATGTTAATCACAAGGTTTTCTAATTAGTGACTTTTCTTTAGATGGGAGAACTCAGAACATCTAGTGACGGTAGCAACCCGCGCCTCCGAAAAGCAGATCAGTCTGGAGTTTGTAACTACCTTAGTTTGCACCTGTCAGGTACCCACCCCTAGGCAGAATAGCTTTTGTTTTCTAGCTTTCCAAGTCAACTTTTTCCTTGCTCTAATCATTTATGCTTAAACCACTAGCCTTTTTAAGAGAGAAACAATGGAACTGCATTTGAAGTTACAGAAAAACAACGACAAGTTTCCCTTTTACGTTGCTGATGTAAAAGTGGGCAGTCATTTTGGAAAACAATCAGGCAATTCCTCAAAAGGTTAAAATGTGTTACCATATGACTCAGCTGTAGGAGGCCCTAGCTGTACATCCCTCTACAGCTGAAAACTTGTGTCAGTTCAGAAACTTGAACATCAATATTTACAGAAGCATTATTCATAATAGCCAAAAAGTGACAAAATCCATGAAACTGCCCTCTTTAAAAGGATGAATTTTATGGTTGTGATCCTAAATAATTGTAGCACATGACTCAGTTTATAATTATGTCCAGGTGTATGATTTTTGTAAAAATAATGATGTTTATGGGCCGGAGATTTATCTCAGTGGTTTCAGCCCCTGCCTAGCAAGCGCAGGGTCCCTGATTCAATCCCCAGTAACCACATACAACAATACCACAACCAGCAATCAGTACCGTATACCATGATGCCGGGCAAAGTGGCTCACAGCTGTCATCCCAGCACCCAGGAGGCAGAGGCAGGAGGATTGCTGAGTTCGAGGCTTGCCTGGGCTACATAGTGAGCTCAGGGCCAGCCTGAACTACAAAGTGAGACCCTGTCTGAAGAAAAAAAGAAGAAGAAGAAGAAGTAAATGAATGATTAAAGAACCAGAATGCCAAACCTTTTCCCCAGCCATTTGACACCCCTTAGTTAATGGTAAAAGGCACTGAACATGGGGTGAAGAGTCAAACTTTAGAAGTAAAGGGTATAATGGTGGCTGCCAGAGGCCTCAAAGACAGGGAAATGAAGGGTGGCTAATCAAAGGTATAAAGTTCCAGTTAAATTCTAGGTAAATAAGCTCTATAGCAATGTGTTATACATATAAATGTGTTATCCATAACAATGAATTAGACATAAAATTTATGAAGAGGGTAGATCTCATTACATGTTTTTACCCAGAAAGGAGGAGATTGGGGGCAGGGGACCCAGTAGGCGAAGGAAGAGACTTAAATGAAAAAAATTAAAAGTACATCTGTTATCTGAAATCCATCCTTTCTCTGTTTTAAAAATTTGCTTTTGTAGACTGGATAAAGAAGATGTGGTGTTTTTTTACCCCCCTCTAAAATGGAATATTACTCTGCCTTAAAGAATGACAAATTTGAGTCATTTATACTCAAATAGACACACCTTCAGGGCATACTCATAAGTGAAATAAATAGGTCACAAATGTGTAAGTATTGTATCTGTTCTCTGGTACGAGAAACTGAAGATGTTAATGGGTTCTAGAATGTATGATGGATATTGTGAAACAGAAAATATTCAATGGGAAATATGGTGGAGGGGTGAGTAATGAGGGGCAAAGAAAAATGCGATGGGAATAAAGGTTGTGGGATGGGTAAGGGAATGGGAAAAAAAGAAAATTAAATTGTGTCATATACTAGTACAAATTCCCACTATTGACTGTTATCATGATGTGTATATACAATGTACCAATAAAGACTAAAAAAAAGAAAGAAAGAAAATTTGCCTTTGTAATCTGTTGGGCATTTCTGATGATCTAATATTTCTTACAAATGAATTGTCACTATTTGGGCTTTATATCCAACTGGTCTTTCAATGTCTTAAAATATTTTTCATCTGCACATTGGACTAGAATTGATAAAATATTTTGGAGTTTTATGGTTATCTTCTTGATTTGGGGGCTTTCATCCAATTTTGTAGTGTTTATCTCCCTTTTGAAATGTGAAGAATTTTCCCTGTCCATGATAGCAGCATAGGGTTGTGGCTAAGAGGACAGGGGCTGACGGGAGAAAAATACCTGGCCCTTACTCTGGTGCTTAGTGGTTAGGATGTTAAATGCTCACTGTAACTTTTCATGTCCTCTGCAAAACTGGAATAATATTAAGACCTATGCGAAGAGTTTTCAGGACTGTAGAACCAGAAGAGACTTGAACAGTAAAAGCAGTTCTGGGCAGCAAGGGCAAGACAGGGCATAGCAATGCCAGACTTCGAGTTGTACTTCAAAGCTGTAGTGATAAAGACTACATGGTACTGGCAAAAAGGCAGACTTGTGGGCCAGTGAAACAGAATAGAAGATGCAGAAACAATGCCAGGCACATTCAACCATCTGGCATGGACAAAGGGTCAAACACCTCTACTAGAGGAAAGAGCCTCTTTAACAAATGGTGCTGCAAAAACTGGCCAGCCACGTTCCGAAGATTGAACCTTGACCCTTATTTCCCATCATGCACTAACTTAAAATCAAAATGGATCAAAGATCTACATGTTGCAACAGAAGCAATCTGTTGGAAGATAGAATAAGTTAAGCTCTTGAAGACAGAAGTGTAAGCAAAGACTTTGTGCACAAAATCCCAATAGCACAGGAAATATTACAAAGAATCGACACCAAATGGAAATCACATCAAATTAAAAACTTGTTCACAAGAGTGAAGAAATATTTTAAAGAATGAGAAAAATTGGCAGTTATTCCTCAAAGGACTATTATCTAAAATATATAAGGAACTCAAAAAATTAGACCCCCAAATTTAAAGACCCAATCCAAAACTGGGCATCTGAAATAAATAGACACTTTTGCAGATAAAGAGGTACAAATAGCCAATACATAGATGAAAAATGTTCAGTATCACTGACCATTCAAGAAGTGCAAATTAAAACAACAGTGAGATTCCATTTCATGCCAGAAAGAATACTTATCATCAAGAAATCAGCCAGGAGCCAAGTGTGGTGGCTCATGCCTATAATCCCAGCACTTAGGAGGCAGAGGCAGGAGGATCACAGTGTGTTTGAGGCCAGCCTAAGCTACATAGTGAGTCAAAGCTAAACTGAACTGCATAGTGAGGCCCTGTCACAAAGAGAGATTAAGAGGGACAGAGAGAGGGTGACGGAGAGGGAGTGATACCAATAATAAATGCTGCCAAGACTGTGGGGAAAAAGAAGCATTTCTCCACTCTGGTTGAGTGTAAGCTGGTACAACCACTGTGAAAGTCAGTATGGAGATTTCTCCAAAACCCCCTCCCAATGTATAGCAGCAACGCAGCTCAAGAGATTCCTTCAAAGACAGATCTATTTCTGCCATTCCCTGCTTTTATCTTACTCAGTGACTGCCAGGCACTCTTGGAATAAAGACCCAAAATCTGAATTATGGCCTAGAAAGTTTGCCAGGACTCTGATCCTCTCCAGGCCTCCAGCCTCACTGCACACAACAATCCTCCTTGTTCACAATGTCCCAGACATCTGCTCTCCACTGCTCTTCCTTAAACTTCCCTCAGGCCTTGGAGCACTTGTTTACCTCTTCCACAGGATCTAGTGAGCACCTCCTCCCCCTTCAGAAGTTAACCCAACCATCTCGTTCTCAAGGAAGCCTTCCTTGAACTTCCTGTCTTATTTTATTAGATATTCTCCTAGCAGAATGTACCTCTCATTTCCACTGTGATAACTTAATGGCATTTTTTAGCAAACCAGAGCCTTCACACAAAGCTATATTACTCACACCCTCAGTCCTTTAAAAATTTTATAATTTAAAATATAAAAGTGGCTAAATTGTCCTGCTGCAGTCAAACCTGTGATCTTTCTGCCTCCACCTCTCTACAGTGCTAGGATTACAGGTGTCAATACCACACCTGGTTTTACTGCAGTTATTTTAAACAGATTCTGCACAAGCTCAAAACTTCTTTTAGAACCTGAGTCTATAATTTAAAGACCCTTTTTTCACTTGACTTAAGAAAATGATCAGCAAGCTCACTGAAATGGCGCCCTTCCCCTGAGAACCACTGCCACAGCCCTCAGCGGAAAGACGCATGAGCGCCACCTAGCGAGCAGGAGGATGCTCTTTTCCTTGTTCATCCCCTTGGCGGCGCTGTGTGAAGTGCTCAGCACCATTCACGCGGACTGCCACGCTGGTGAGGTGAGGATACTGTAAACCCTGGCATCCCCCCCCGCCTCAGAGAGGGCACAAGTTTTTGGTGATCACACACGTGTGGGTAACAGTCTCCAGGTACATGTCAGGAAGGAGGTACAGGAGCTGTGATTTCAAGTGGAAAGATGGTATAGTATGTTATTGGGAAGAACTTTACACTTCGAGGAAGGAGCTGGTAGAAGGGGCCTGGTTGAAGAATTAGAACACAGAAGGAGTCCAGGAATAGGAAGCCTATGACTTGTTATTAATCCTCTTCCCCCACAAGACACCCTCTGTGCACACAGGTGTTCCTACTCCCTTCCCACTTGACAGTGGTGGTATCTTCATTCTGCTCTCTCATGTAGGTATCAAAGTAGTGTTGTCTAACTTGTTGTGCAAAAGATAAAAATGAAAACTGGGCCTGGTAGTTCACGCCTGTCATCCAAGCACTCTGGAGGCTGAGGTAGGAGGATTACTGCATGTTCAAGGCCAGCCTGGGTTCCACAAAGAGACCTTGTCTCAAAAAACAAAAACAAAACATAAAGGTACCTAGCTTGGTTTCACCAAGAAGAAGACTCTGTGGTAGAAGTTTGTGAACATCATGGTGTGCTCTGGGGACCAGGGCCCAGAAGGAAGAGAAGCAGGATAGGCAGGAGGAGTTGAATTACAATGTAGTTGCAATAAATTCCTCAAATGGTGTTATGGGGAACTGAGACGATTCGTTGGTGTTGTCTCACTGGGAGGCGAGGGAGCCAGGCCTCCACACTCTGTGTCCTACTGTACTGGTCAACTACTGGATTCAGGCTCCCCTGGAGAGAGCCTGGCTAGGCCCACGAGACTCATAGTGATACTAGTTCCCATCAGAAAACCCAGCAAATAGCCACCAGCAATCAACACAGAGCATTAATTCTTTATCCCTGAAAGGGAGACCTGTGTGTCAAAGCATCTGTTACATGGGGAAATGATGAGAAGACAATTCATGAGAAAAATTATTTTTCTCAGTAAGACTGTGAAACAAAT
Organism: Thryonomys swinderianus; assembly: GCA_004025085.1. Taxonomy (NCBI): domain Eukaryota; kingdom Metazoa; phylum Chordata; class Mammalia; order Rodentia; family Thryonomyidae; genus Thryonomys; species Thryonomys swinderianus. The sequence goes on along the minus strand of PVIC010052766.1, from coordinate 3,071 downwards.
TCTTACTCTTGATTAATAATCAAAAGTGAAAAAATCACATCACTCTTAGCTCAACAACTTCATGATTTTTTTTAAAAAATACTTGCCATGGATAAAGAAATTATAACCAGGATACAGTATTTGTAGATTCTGAGGGTAGTGATTGGGCTATTGAATTAAGTTTTGTAGAGGTTTGTGGATTTAGCTCAAGTGAGCCTACGTTGGAAGCACAAGGACCCAAGTTCAATCCCCAGTACCGCAAACAAAACAAAACAAAAACTAGAGGTAAGTTTTGGAATACTCGTAGCTGATGTCCCAGGAGTGGATCCGAAAGGAAAAGTGCATGTAAAGAACTAAGGAGATCTGGACTTGGAGGAGATACAGAGGACTCTGTTTCATGTACGAGTGTCCACTTCTGAAAAGGCCTTATGCGAACCAGGTAGGGGCCTTGAGTTCTTTTGTCAGATGCCTGGAGTTGGAACAGTGAGTACATGAGGAAGAGCTCACGGTCGTTGGGTGAAGTCTACGCTTGGGTCCAACAGCTGATGAAGCAACTGTTCCTGCTGAAAGTCCAGCCTCTCAAGCTGTACAGACCAGCACTAACCCAGGGATGGAACTCATCCCTGAAGGAAATCAACCAGTCATTTTGTGGCAATTTGATTGCATGGAATCACTTGGCAAGTAGAATGTGTAGCCGCCATCTTGACTGGGGTCGGCTCATACTCTGTATGTGGATTTATCTTTTCCAGTGCGGGACTCAGACGCATCACAATCTGAGACTTTTATCAGCAATGGGTAAAACCTAAGGGTCTTGCTTTACCCTAATGAGAGATATGGTAGCAGACATGATCACAAGAGCCACTAAGTCCATCTCATACTTCATCGCTCAGAGACACTGGCCTATTAGAATGGTAGGATTAGAACGGTCACTAGAATGACCTTTATAAGAACAGCCATGGTCTCAGCTTTGTAGTTAACACTCTGGGAAGAGGGCATGTCACCCAAGACACCCTACATCAGTGACTAATATATGATCCTATTCCTTGCCCCAAAAGGCACACTACGTGGGTCTAGAAGTGAAAGACTAGTTGTAGTGTGGTCCCACCACTCAGTGGTGCTTCCCTTTGCTGTAATGTGTTCACTCTGGGGTTTAGAAAGGGCCAATTCTGCCAAGAGACAGAGTAAGAAACTCATTGAAGTTTCACCTGTGGCCATTGCAGGGACATTGTTGGTTCTGTGTATCAACAGAACAGCATGAAATGCAGGAATTAATAAGGCTGCACGTATTCAGTTGGGCAGGAAAGAGCTTGTTTAGTTTCAGGACAGGAGCAACGTGGTACACTTCTTGGCATTGGTTTTGTTTTTTGTTTTTGTTTTTTGTTTTTTGTTTGCTTTTTGGAAACAGAGTCTCGCTTTGTAGTTCAGGCTGGCCCTGAGCTCACTATGGTGCCCAGGCAAGCCGCCGCGAACTCAGCAATCCTCCTGTCTCTGCCTCCCGAGTGCTGGGATTATAGGCGTGAGCCACCACGTCTGGCATTGTGGTATGCGGTGTTGATTGTTGGTGGGCGTGTCTCCATGCCCAGCATTATATGTGGTCACTGGGGATCAAACTCAGGTCCTTGCGTTTGCGAGGCAGGCGCCGGAACCACTGAGCTAACCCTCCGGCCCCCATTGGTTTTTTTTGTTGTTGTTGTTGTTGTTGTTTTTGTTTTTTAATTGAATCCTTTATTGACACATTTTCTATACAGCTCACAATCACACTCAACACTGGGGAATTTGTACCAGTTTATCACATGAGTTAATTCTCATTTTTACCCATATCCTTACCCACCCTACAACTCTGCACCCCTATATACATGTGCTTTCTTTTTTCTTTAAAATCATATTTATTCTTTCATTCTTGGCATTGTTTTTAAAGTCAGGATTCACTGTGCAGTTCAGGGTGGCCTTGAACCCATAGTGCTCCTGCCTCACACTCACCTCCTGGGAGTACAGGCCTGCACCACCGCACTTGGCTTTGCGGCATTCTTGTGTCTAGTTTTAACGGTGAAATAGACCAGGACAGTGGCCACATAGTTAACCGAAGCTCATATCTCCTCGGGGTGACAGTCTGTGTACCTTACCAGCTAATCCACCTGGACCAGCCAAGGTACTAACCAAGAATGAGAGCAGTGTAACATGGGAAGTTGAGGGTACAGATGAGCATCACTTATGGCCTGAAGATACCTACTAACCTCTCCTTTGTACATCTCCCAGAAGCTCAGGTGTTTCTCAGTTGTCCTGAGAGGTGTGAGAAGCTTTGGATACGGTGGTTTTTCACATGGAGCTTTTCTCCAGGGTCAGCGTACTCCATCCTCAGCTCCTGGGAACATCAGAAACCTCTGGCCCACGAATATATTGGCAGTTAGCTGTTTCCTTCTTGCCCAGTCCTGGCTTTCTGATTTCTTTAATTTCCCACCTGTGGGACCACTCCTCGATAAATGGTCTACATGTGGCTCTATTTCTGTGTGTCCACAGTAAACTCAGTAAAGACCATCCATCTCCGTGGATGAAGGTTACCACAGAAAGATCTTGTTTACTGAACCCAGTGGTGCAGCACTGGCTCTTTATGAAATGAAGCAAACCACTTCAGTAGTCCCAGAATTTGCTTTGCTTTGCTTTGCTTTCTTCCTCCTTCCCCCACCCTTACCCCAGGCTTTTTCCTTTTCTTTTTTCTTTCTTTCTTGAGATATAGTTTCTCTTTTCAGACTGGCCTTCCTGAACTCACCATGTAGCTCAGGCTGGCCTCGAACTAGCAGAAATCCTCCTGCCTCAGTCTCCTGAGTGCTGGGATTATAGGCCAAGCTAGCCCAGAATTTCTTTCAAAGAAAGAGCTGTATTTTTTTTTTTTTTCTTTTTGGAGACAGGGTCTCGCTTTGTAGTTCAGGCTGGCCCTGAGCTCACTATGGTGCCCAGGCAAGCCGCCGCGAACTCAGCAATCCTCCTGTCTCTGCCTCCCAAGTGCTGGGATTACAGGCGTGAGCCACCATGCCCAGCATTATATGTGGTAACCGGGGATCGAACTCAGGTCCTTGCGCTTGCAAGGCAGGCGC
>PVIC010052765.1:0-12061 GCA_004025085.1 Thryonomys swinderianus | reverse complement strand
TGTTGTTTTTTTTTTTTTTTTTTTGTTTTTTTTTTTTTTTTTTTTTTTTTTTTTTTTTTTTTTTTGAGGCAGGGTCTCGCTTTGTAGTTCAGGCTGGCCCTGAACTTACTATGTAGCCCAGGCAAACCTCGAACTCAGCAATCCTCCTGTCCCTGCCTCCCGAGTGCTGGGATGACAGGCGTGAGCCACCACGTCCAGCATTGTGGTATGTGGTGTTGATTGTTGGTGGGCGTGTCTCCACGCCCAGCATTATATGTGGTTACCGGGGATCTAACTCAGGGCCTTGCGCTTGCGAGGCAGGCTCTGGAACCACTAAACTAAATCTCCGACCCCAGACTGGCATTTCTAGAAATCAATCGCTGCCCGCCCACTACTGAAAGGGCCCTGACCGGCCTGAAGAGACGGGTGGCTATTGGCTGGATGACGGTGACTGACGTGAAGGGTAGCTTATCGCAGCTGGACTGGAGAAGAGTACTCGCGTGTCAGACCCGCCTCTGAAGCTGAGCGGCTGGTGGCTGAGGTCGAGCGCGGGGTGGCAAACGAACGGGGTTTCTGGTGGCAAATACCTGTAGTTAGCTGATCTGATCCTTGGGTCCTGAGAGAGGGTGAGGAATCTGAGAAGAGTCCAGATTCCTGGATCCTGAAAGAGCAGGATTTTTAGCATCCGAGGTGGGGCGAGATGGGGGTTGGAGTCCGGACTTGTGGGACTGGGACAGAAGAGGATGGGAGCCTGAAATGTTGAGGTCTTCGAATCGGGCCTTCAGGATCTCGAGAGTCATGGCCTGCCCACGGATGACGGGATTTTACAAGGCTATTTATGGTTTTGGAGCCAGGCCTTGCCCGGAGGCAAGTGTTCTGAGTCCCGAGGTGGGGCACGCAATAGAGGTGAGAGGGCAGAGAAGCTATGGCCTGGAAGAATGTCTACCGCATCTCTACCCGGAAGACCAGGGCCAGAGTGCCCTCTGCAAAAGGAAGCCAGAAGGGGAGGAGATTTGAAACTCATATAGAGACAAATAATAACAATAATAATAGAGCTCCTCTGTACTGAATTGACTGTGGCCTAGGTTCTATGCTAAGCGTTTTACATAATTATTTCATGTGTTCCTCACCATAGTCCTAAGAGAACAGATTATTATTATTAACCCTCCTTTACAGCTGAGAAAATTGAGGTTCAGGGCAGGAGAATCAGATATAGAGTTGGTTTTTGTTTTGTTTTTTAAGCCAAACACAGTCCTACACTCCTGTAATCCCAGCGCTCTGGGAGGCTGAGGCAAGAGGATCACAAATTCAAACCTGGACAACTTAGCAAGTCCCCGTCTCAAAATAAAACGTTTTTTAAAAGGGTTGAAGATGTAGCTTGGTGCAAAGGCTCTGAGTTCAATCCCCAGCACTGCCCAAGGGTGGACACTAAACACAAAAGAATAGAAATGACAAAGGATAAAGACAAGTACAGGGGCCGGAGATTTAGCTCAGTGGTTCCGGCGCCTGCCTCGCAAGCGCAAGGTCCTGAGTTCGATCCCCGGTAACCACATACAATGCTGGGCGTGGAGACTCACGCTCACCAGCAATCAATACCGCATACCACAGTGCCGGGTGTGGTGGCTCACGCCTGTAATCCCAGCACTCGGGAGGCAGAGGCAGGAGGATTGCTGAGTTCGAGGCTTGCCTGGGCTACATAGTAAGCTCAGAGCCAGCCTGAACTACAAAGTGAGACCCTATCTCAAAAAAAAAAAAAAAAAAAAGACAAGTACAAAGAGATGACATGGCAGACAAAGAATAAAAGAAGAGGGTCTGACAGCTGAGACTGCCACAAAAGGGGACACTGGGAATGGGGACTCCTGGTCCCTAGGAGATAATGATTGTTTTCTCCCCTAAATCTTTAATACCAGGGTTGTCCACCTCTTCTTGACATGGGTCTCAGGTCTACTTGGGGTCAAAAATAGTACTTAGGAAGAGGCAGGCATGTCATTATCCCATTAGGCAATGATAAGAAAATGATTCATTGGGGTGCCCCAGCCTGGGAGGGCCTTTCCCTCCTAGTCTCTGTTCTTTATCTGGACAGATTAAGCCTGAGGGAGGACTAGGGGTGAATGGGACTCTCCCCCTTCTTCCCCATCTCTGCATCTGTCCTGGACCAGCAACAACTTCCTGGTAGGTTTTCAACTCCTGGATCTTTCTTCTTTACACTTAGACCTTGAACTAATGCCCTTTAGAGATCCTGAACCTTTGCAGAGGCTCTGTAAATAATTACAGAATGAAAGACAAACATCCACATCTCTCTGGGCACTTCTTCCTCTGTCTCTACCCCACCCTGTCCCTCTGTGTCGCCATCACAGTTCTGAGCCTCTCCCTGGCCTGTCTCTTTCCACCTTCCCTTTTAGCCTTGTGATTCTCCTGAAGCCATCCCCAAAAGGCAGAAACTGATGCTCATTTTGGAAGGAGTGGGCCTTCCAGGGTCACCTGTGGGGACAAGGAAGGGAGTGGCAAGAAGAGGGGTTCACAAGACTCCAAATACAGCTGCACTCCCAGCAGCTCAAAGTCAGAAATGCAGTTTTAGACCAAATATGTTCTCAGAACACGTATTAGGTGTGAAGTTATAGTCACACCCACGTAATCAAAAACACATGGAGCATACACCGATGAGCACAAACACACGTACAGAATTACCTGCACTAACAGAAATACTCTATTCCACACTATGTGACTCTATGCCCAGCCACAGGGAGGCCACTGGCCACTATGCACTATAAGATTTGGTTTAGTTCATTTGTATCTTCAGCAACTAACAGAACCTAATTATCACCTTCATCATCACAGATGCAAATTGTTTCCTATAAGCCAAGCACAATTAATTCTAAGCCCTTCACAGGATTTGCGAAAAAAACAAAACATTTTGCAGATGACAACATTGAGATGCAGAGAAGTTTAGTGAATGGTGTGAGTTCTAGAGCCAGTGAGAAGTAGTCAAAGCTGGACACAATGACACATGTCTGTAATCTTAACACTTGGAAGGCTGAGACAGAAGGATCATGAGTTCACAGGTAATCTTAGCACTCTGGGAAGCTGAGGCAGGAGAATCAGTAAGTTTGAGCCCAGCCTAGACAATTTAGGTACTTGTCGTGAGCCTGTCCTAACATAAATCTTGTTGTTTTTTGGTACTAGATCAAATTCAGAACCTCACGTTTGTCAGGCAGGCACTGTGACTCTGAGCTATATCCTGGCTCTCTAAAATTTTAATTTTAAGGGGCAGAGGCTATAGTTTGGTGTACAGGTCTGATTTCAATCTCCTTTACCCCCCCTCCAAAATATACCAACAACAAAGAAACACTGCCTTAGTTCAGATTCACAGAGCCACAGTAAATGAGAGCACCCCCAGATACAGGTGCACAGCGTGTACAATCACAGGCATATAATACAACACAAAGATGGAAGACACCTGTCACATGTCACACAGCAGACCACAGAAGCTATGCAAAGAAGTACTGTGCTGGACATAGTACCACTGTAATCTCAGCACTCTGAGGCAAAAAGATTGCAAATTCAAGTCCATCCTGCACACTTGGTGATTTTGCAAGATTGTCTCAAAAATAAAAAAGGGTAAGGATGGAGATTTAGCTCAGTGGTTCCAGCACCTGCTTTGCAAGTGCAAAATCCCTGGTTCGATCGCCAGTAACCATGTACAACAATACCAGGTGTGGTGACTCACACCCACCAGCAATCAGTATCACATACCACAGTGCCGGGCGTGGTGGCTCATGCCTGTAATCTCAGCACTTGGAAGGCAGAGGCAGTAGGACTGCTGTGAGTTCAAAACTTGCCTGAGCTATATAGTGAGCTCCGGGCCAACCTGAACTACAAAGCAAGACCCTGTCTCAAAAAAAAAAAGAAGAAGAAAGGGTAGGGATTTAGCTCATTGGTTCTGGCGCCTGCCTTGTAAGTGCAAGGTCCTGAGTTCGATTCCCTGTAACCACATACCCCAATGCCAGGCATGGTGATTTACACCTGTAATCCCAGCACTCGGGAGGCAGAGGCAGGAGGATTGCTGAGTTCAAGGCTTGCCTGGGCCACATAATGAGCTCAGGGCCATCCTGAACTACAGAGCAAGACCCTGTCTCAAAACAAAAACAAAAAATTTAAAAACATTTTAAAAAGCATAGAGAGGTGGCTCAGTGTGAAAGCTCTGAGTTCAATTACCAGTTCTGGGGGTGGGGTGGGGGAGAAAAGAGTGATGTATTGTGACAGTCCTCACACAGTCACACAACCAGCATGGAGACACAACACACCCAAACGAGAGAGTGACACACCTGAAAGCCTAAGTCCCTCCTGTCTCCCTGGGCTGGCCCTCAAGGAAACAGCAGGTTTAGGATGGAAAGGGACCTCTACTTGTCAGCTCAGCTAGACCGGTTCCACTGAGGCCGTGGATGGCACAACTTGCTTTGTGAAACCACATTGGGCAACTAGGTTTACTCTTGGACTCCTGGGTTCTGGGGCTGGCAGCCGGGACTTCTGTGACAGAGAGGATGGGTGTGGGGGCCCCACTCATTCTCAGAGAGATGAGAAGGGGACCCAGGCTTGGATTTTCCAGTCCGGAGAACAGAAGACTGGGGCCCTGGACTAGGCAGGACTCAATACCAGGCAAAGAAAAATAAAATCCAGGTGGATGCAGTAGTGAAAACCTGTAACTACTCTGGAGGCTGAGGCAGGAGGATTGCAAGTTCAAGAACAATCTAGAAAATTTATCAAGACCTTGTTTTAATTTTTTTTTTTTGAGACAGGGTCTTGCTTTGTAGTTCAGGCTGGCCCTGAGCTCACTATGTAGCCCAGGCAAGCCTGGAACTCAGCAATCCTCCTGCCTCTGCCTCCCGAGTGCTGGGATTACAGGCATGAGCCACCACACCCAGCGACCTTGTTTAAATTTTTAAACTGGGGATGTAGCTCAGTGGTTAGACTACCTGCCTAGCATGTGTAAAGCCCAGCACCTAAGATGAGCACCGAAAAAAAAAGCAAGTCCACTTTGATTTGAATTTCAAATAAAAATAATTTTAATGCCAGACGTGGTGGCTCACGCCTGTCATCCCAGCACTTGGGAGGCAGAGACAGGGGATTGCTGAGTTTGCAGCGGCTTGCCTGGGCACCATAGTGAACTCACGGCCAGCCTGAACTACAACGCAAGACCCTGTCTCAAAAAGCAAAAAAAAAAAAAAAAAAAAAAAAAAAAAAAAAAAAAAAAAAAAAAAAATCAAATAAAAATAATTTTTAGTAGCCGGGCGTGGTGGCTCACGCCTGTCATCCCAGCACTCGGGAGGCAGAGACAGGAGGATTGCTGAGTTCGAGGCTTGCCTGGGCTACATAGTGAGCTCAGGGCCAGCCTGAACTACAAAACGAGACCCTGTCTCAAAAAATAATAATAATAATAATAATTTTTAGGATAAGTATAGCATATGGAACATACTAACACTAAAAAAGTGTTCGCTGTATATCTGAAATTCCTGAATTTATCCAATAACCCCATATAAGGAGGACACAGGCCAGTTGCCTACTGCCTGGGGTACAGGCAAACTCTCCCCTCCTAGGCTCAACTTCTTCCTGCTCGGGTCCCCCTCATGCTCAAGGCTGTCTCATAGCTTCCTCAGTTTCGATTTCCTCATCCACAGGAGCTGTGATGTCTAATCGGACCCTCCAGCCTGTATCAAAAGAAGAAACTTGAAGACAACTCAGACTGTCATCCTGGGAAGCCTCGGGTCCCCAGAAATGACTGACCTTGAGTCACTTGCAGCCCATGGTGTGAACTAGGAGAAAGGGGCCTTTGGTTGCCTCCACGGGACAGGCCGAGGTGGGGGGCAGTGCCGGGAGAACAGAGGCCTCAGGAAAGGGTGCAGAGCCAAGAGCCTCAGGAAGACAGGCCAAGACAGGGAGCCAGGGACCCGAATATTTGAAAGAAAGAGAGTCAGAGCTGGATGAAGATGCAGAGATGGGAAAACAGGGACACAGGAATGAAGTGAGGAGCTCCCAGATCAAATGAAAGACTGGCATGACCACAACCATGAGCTCTGTCACTGCTCTGGGGACCAGGAGAGCCAGTCATCTGGGTGGTGCCTGGAGACAAAGCCTTGGGTCCTGGTGTGTTGGGCGTGGGGGGAAAGCCGTGATCCCAGGCCAGCAGGTGACCCACCTGGCGTCACCCCATATTCATATATTGTGGGGTGATGACAACACCTCCTCTTTGGGTGACACCCTAACTTTCTGGTGCCTCCTACATTTTTGAGGTAACACCCGTACTGGGAACCTCACCCAGCCCTGCCACCGCTTCCCTCATTGAGTCACCTCCAACCCTGTCAGGCTTGTTGAGAGGAGACTTCAGCCACGCAGGAACCCAGTCTGCAGCTCTGGGACCCCGCAGTTCGGAACCTGGGCCCTCTACCCACCCAGCAATGCACAGGACAGTGTAAGGGGGTGAGATGTACAGCTGCAGGGCCAGCGTCCTCCTCCATCCACCTGGGGGGTCCAGACTCAACTCCCCTCTTCCCTTGGGGCCCCCTTGTCCCTCAGCTGACCAGCCTAGAACCAGGAGTCAAGATCCCAGACACTTCCCTCACACCCAGGGGTCCAGGCCCCAATGTTCCTTCCCAAAACCCAGAAGTCCAGGCCCCAGACCGAGGGTCTAGCCTCCTTCTCCCTCAGAACTGGGGCTCAGGGCCCCCAGCCCTGATCCGCTGCTCTCCTAGGACTTAGAAAGTGACCAGGGCCACATCTATGCACTTCAGTTCTGTTTCAGTTCGCAGCCTCCTCACCTGATTTGAACGTGAGGTGAGATATGGTTTATGATTATTGACTTAGTCCCAGTAAGAATCACTTCCTAAACACATTGTCTTACTTTCTCTTTTGGGCCCAAAAAGGAATACTATCCCCCTCTTCTGGGGAAGTGACAGTTCGCTAAGCCCTGTTCTCACCAGGAAGCGGTGATGTCACTAAGCATGCAAAGAGGGAGTCTTTCAGGGAACCCCTGCACTCCATGCACCACCTGGCCTTTCTGTCTCTACTGCGCCCCGCCCCACCCCGCCGCCCTCTGCCCTGCTCCCCTCCACCCCTCCATCTTGCCACCTGTGCCTTTCTTCTCTGAACCCCAATTTTCCTTCTTGCTATTAGTCCCAATTATTTGCCCCTCTCTATCAGTATCTTTCTCCATCTTTCTGTTTTCCTGTCCTCTCCAACTCTGGCTTCCTCCTGTCCCACCACTTCCCCGCGTCCCTTTGGTCCCTGCACCGCCCGTTCCCTCTCCAACTCAGTCTCGGTCTCTCGGGGTCTCCACAGGATGACCCAGCTTTCCCCCTTCAGCCCCCCCCCACACCCACTATTTCCTGGGTCCTAAGAGGTGAGGTGGCAGGGGAAGTGACGGGGGTGGGGGACGGAGAGGCGGGGCTGGAAATCCCAGCGAGGGAAGAGGGTCAGCCAGACCGGCTTGGCTCCCTGGGCACCGCCATCAGAGCCCCGCCCAGGGCTGTGTGGCGTTACTCATATAAGAGGCTCTTGGCCTGCGACTCGGAACTCAGTGCCTGTGTCACCTACACGTCCATCTCCATCACTGCATCCTCAGCCCGAAGGTAGGAGGAGCCCTTCCCTCTGCAGCTCTGTGCCCTCTGAGGCTGGCGGCTGTTTTCTGCCACCATCTCACTCTACTCGCATCTCCCTTCGTGTGCCTCTGTGATGCCTGTCCTTCTCAGTGCCCCCTGAGTCTGCCTCCTCAACCTGCGTGGCACCAGCTTGGGACTGGATGCTCTGGGCTCAGACCTCCTCCTCCACTCACTTTGCTCCGGGCCATGAGAGTCGAGCACCTCTCTTTGCCTCATGGGGCCTCAGGCTCCCTCTGCAAAGTGGACTCGCAGAGGGGCTAAGGCAACAGGAGTGCGTGGGCATTACTGGTGTGTCTCTGCGGGCCCCGCACCAGGCTCTTTGCCCCTGGTCTCTGCCCTGCGTGTCTCTCAGTTTCTCTGCAGCTCTGTCTCTGGTGTGAAGCGGGTCCTCTGGGATCTGTCGGGCAGCTGTAAAGAGATGGGCGAGTTTCTCGCCCCCCACTCACCCAGCCCTGACTCCAGGCTCTCCTAGCCAGCAGACTGACCGGGCCTCCTTCTCCCCAGCGCCCTTCCCCCGAGAGCCCACCCCTAGCACCCCCGTCCCTTGGCCTGGCCTCCCTGGCCTCCCTGGTCTCCAGCATCCCTTGGACAGACCTCACGGCCGCTGCCGCTGCCGCAGCCACCTCAGCGCCTGCACTGCCACCTCCCCAAGGCCGGCAAAATGCAGTTTGAGATGCACGACAACGTGAAAGGCAAAGGTGGGATCGCCGGACGGACCTGCAGCCCTCCCAGCCCCGGAACCCGGCTGCTCCCTCCCCTGGGCATCCTGGCTCTGAAGACAAATGCCAGCTACTTCCACCCCAGAGGTCCCCTGGCACTCTGGAACCCAGACTCAGATGTGGTGGAGGCGGTGGCACGTCCAGGCCCTGCCCAGAGGCGGTGCCCGCTCTTCCTCAGACCTGCAGGAGCCCTACCCCACCCCAGCCAGCCCATCTCAGTCAGAAGTGCAGGAGGCGGACTGGGGTGTCCATGCCCAGCGGCAGGAGAGGCAGGAGGCGCAGCGATGTCCCCACCACCACCACTGTGGGCGGCCTGTGGCCCCGCCTAGACTGCCCGGCAGAGGGAAGGGGCAGGGGCAGGGGCAGGGACCCAGGAGGCCCAGCCAGGCTGTCTGCTGACCCTCTCCCCGCTCCGCAGCCATGTCCTACCCAGTGACCACTCAGCCCCAGTGCGCCAGCACCTGCTACCAGTCGCAGCTCAGTGACTGGCACACGGGTCTCACCGACTGCTGCAACGACATGCCCGTCTGTGAGTGTGGGGTGGGGGTGGGTGTGGGGAGGTCCCCAGCTGCCGCCGCCCGTGCTGGTCGCCCTTCCCCTTCCCGCTCTGGGGGCTCCTCATTGCTCCACTCGCGGGGACCCCTCGCCCCTTAGGGCCCAGCCTCCCTCGCGCCAACTCCCTCTTCAAACGCAAAGCCGCCCTCTGCGGGCTCTGGGACCCCGGGGCTCGCCTCTGATCCGCGTCCTCCACCCGCCCAGGTCTGTGCGGCACCTTCGCCCCCCTGTGCCTGGCCTGCCGTATCTCCGACGATTTCGGCGAGTGCTGCTGCACGCCCTACCTGCCCGGAGGCCTGCACTCGCTGCGCACCGGCATGCGCGAGCGCTACCACATCCAGGTGCGGCCGGCGGGAGCCGCCACCGCGGGCGCGGGGCGCGGTGACCTGGGCACACCCGCGGCGCTTCTGACTTCTCTCTCCCTCCTTCCAGGGCTCCGTCGGGCACGACTGGGCAGCTCTCACCTTCTGTCTACCCTGCGCCCTCTGTCAGATGGCGCGGGAACTGAAGATCCGAGGGTAAAGATGTCTCTGCCTCGCGGGCCTCCTGGGGCCCCTGCCACCGCCCCTGTCCTATTGCCAAAAATACACCACAATAAAAAAAAAAAAAAAAAACCTGAAAACCGAGCCCGCCTACATCCTTTTTGTCCCAGGAAAAGAATCTGGGTGGTTTGCTGATGGAGGTGGGGTCCATGAGAAATGCCCTCATGTGGAGGGAAGAGCCTGGTGCTGGCAGAGCCTGGCTGTGTCAGGACTCTGGCTTTGGGGCCACTTCCTCAAGCCAGGTGTTCTCGCCTAACCAAAGAAAACCACTCTGCTTAGCCATAGAACCCTGTCTGAAATTCTGCCCACATCCTGAGAAAGGGAGACTTGGCATGACTGACAGGCAAGTTAGACAGAAGATGGTAGACAATGAGAAAGGCGCTGGGTCCGAGACAGAGCCAAGACCAGGCCTCATCAGACAAGCAGGAGCCTGAAGTCAGAGCTAACAAGAATACAGCTGGACAGTTAAGTCCAGGGATGTGAAAAGCAAGGTAACAAGCAAAATAATGGATGCCCACTGCGACAATTTATGCTCCTACCTACCTGGAAAATGTTTCCTCCTTTCTGCTTTGCTTTTTGTTTTTGTTTTGTTGTTGTTGTTTTGAGACAAGGTCTCAGCGATCCTCCTGCCTCAGGCTCCCATATGCTGGGCTTTTTTTTTGAGACTGGGTCTTGCTTTGTAGTTCAGGCTGGCCCTGAGCTCACTATGTAGTCCAGACAAGCCTAGAACTCAGCAATCCTCCTGCCTCTGCCTCCCAAGTGCTGGGATGACAGGCATGAGCCACCACCGGCACTGTGGTATGTGGTACTGATGGCTGGTGGGCATGAGTCACCACGCTCAGCATTGTATGTGGTTACTGGGGATCTAACTCAGGGCCTTGCTCTTGTGAGGCAGGCATTGGAACCACTGAGCTAAATCTCCAGCCCCTCTGGGCTTTTATTATTTCCCCTGATAGAGGGACCAAGATCAGGACCTTACCCTTCCCAGGCAGATACAGTTCCACTGAGTTAAATCCCTAGCCCTTATTTTGCTCTTTTAATCAATCACTTGGGTAGATATAAGCAAAGAGACAAGTGCAGACATATGCTTGCTATGTGCCCTCCTCACAGGCCCATTTCTTTTCTTTATTTTTTTTTGAGACAGGGTCTTGCTTTGTAGTTCAGGCTGGCCCTGAGCTCACTATGTAGCCCAGGCAAGCCTGGAACTCAGCAATCCTCCTGCCTCTGCCTCCTGAGTGCTGGGATTACAGGCTTGAGCCACCAAGCCTGGCATCTATGATATGAAGTACTGATTGCCAGTGGGCGTACCACGCCCAGTATTGTTGTATATGGTATACTGGGGATTGAACCAGGGACCTTGCACTTGTGAGGCAGGCGCTGGAACCACTGAGCCAAATCTCCAGCCTACACAGGCCCATTTCTAGTTTAAATAAGTTTGTTGAAATCTTAAAGGTTGACTTTAGTTTGACTTGGAGTGGTCTGAGCCCTGGTCATGTTTTTATACAAAAACTCCTAGAGAAGAATCGCAGTGGGAGCCCACTTTTGGGTCCCCTCTCAACTATTAGAAACTGGTCCTCTCTTCTTTTTTTCTTTTTGCTTTTTGAGACAGGGGTCTCGCTTTGTAGTTCAGGCTGGCCCTGAGCTCACTATGTAGCCCAGGCAAGACTCAAACTCAGCAATACTCCTGTCTCTGCCTCCCAAGTGCTGGGATTATAGACGTGAGCCACCATGCCCGGCATTATGGTATATGGTGTTGATGGCTGGTGGGCGTGAGTCACCACGCCCAGGATTCTATGTGGTTACCGGGATCAAACTCAGGACCTTGTGCTTGCAAGGCAGTTACCGGAACCACTGAGCTAAATCTCCGGCCCTGTTCCTCTCTTTTTAATAAACATTCCTCCTGTCTACCTCCTTTGTCTAGTCTGACTTCATGAAGCATGGCCCAGGTTACAACATTACATTGGCAGAGTCCAGGCACTAAATTTCAAAGAAAAGCATTAGGGATCCTCATTTGGTACCTATGGACTTTTAGCCTTCACACTTCTAATAGACTTAGGGCACTTTTGTCTCCAAAGCAAAACACTGTCAAACCTTAGGCTTTCTGGAGCTGAAATAAATTCTGAAGGGTTATCTAATCCATTCAACCCTCTTTATGACACTGAGCATTAAAAATAGACATTGTGGGGCCGGAGGGTTAGCTCAGTGGTTCCAGTGCCTGCCTCACAAGCGCAACGTCCTGAGTTTGATCCCTGGTAACCACATATAATGCTGGGCGTGGAGACACGCTCACCAACAATCAACACCGCATACCACAATGCCCAGCATGGTGGCTCACGCCTGTAATCCCAGCACTCGGGAGGCAGAGACAGGAGGATTGCTGAGTTTGCGGCAGCTTGCCTGGGCTACATAGTGAGCTCAGGGCCAGCCTGAACTACAAAACGAGACTCTGTCTCAAAAAAGAAAGAAAGAAAGAAAGAAAGAAAGAAAGAAAGAAAGAAAGAAAGAAAGAAAGAAAGAAAGAAAGAAAGAAAGAAAGAAAGAAAGAAAGAAAGAAAGAAAGAAAGAAAGAAAGAAAGAAAGAAAGAAAGAAAGAAAGAAAGAAAGAAAGAAAGAG
>PVIC010052764.1:0-12068 GCA_004025085.1 Thryonomys swinderianus | reverse complement strand
AGCAAAGATATTTCATAAAACATAACTGTGTTCCTTTACCTCATCAGGATCAGATTATTTTCCCTACAGATTTAATTCCTACGTGTCTACATGTTAGTGTGCACGAGTCTATTTAGTGTAAGTTTCACAGAGAAACACTGAAATGATTTAGTATTTTTTAAATCCTGGCCTATTTCAGGTTCCCTTATAAACACTCATAAACAGAGATCAATCTAATCTACTTTCTCACTGTAAGAATCTAATCTTACTTAATCTAATCTTGTTTTCTCTTTCTCTTACCTTGCTCATGTCCCATGATGCTATTTTACTACTGAACTTAAACACAATCTTCCAAATATATGTATCACAGAAAGGCCAAGCAGTGCCAAACCTGACCTCACACTTCTAAGAATCATAAATCTTTGCTCCTTTTAATGAATACTTGAGCAAGGATGACATCCCCACTGCAATAACAAGATCTCTTTAAAACATTGCTTTCCTTCACAAGTTTGTTAATCTGATCGTAACACTTGTGGATCTTATTAGAGATATAATAGGAATTTCAGTTACTTTTATGCTTTTTTTCCATCTGACTAGCCGAATAATCTCAAATCTGGACATTCTCTTCAGTTATAAGATTTTGTTTAGAAAAATATAGACATGTGTTTCCTGTGAGTCAAAGAATACTGCCCTGTGAGGCTGTATCCTCTAAATGAGTCCTTATGGAGGAGACCTTCTGGACCCACTGCACATGTTCAAATCTGTGCATAGCACAAGGTCACTCTTCGGTCCGTCTTCTAGGTTGGGATCCAATAGAAAACACAGTTCCCCTGACTCACAGTCCACACTGGCCTCAAATCATAAAATTTTTTGCTGGGTTCATTCACCTTCCAGGAGTAAGATTCACCAGAACACATGGTGTGATTTATGAAATAGGTTTATACCCTTTATGTGAACATGTGATCATAAAGCAGTATAAATGTTCACACTAGGTTGAGGCTGAGCAAACTAATGTACATCCTTTAGTGGATTACTATGCAATGGGTGGAGTCTATGCTCAAAAGTATTTTAAAATGCATAATGATAACTGGAAAAAAGGATTTAAAATTGTATGTATAATCAGGGATGTAGCTCAGTGGCACCTCACCTGCCTGACAAGCACAAGGTCCTGAGTTCAATTCCTAATACCAAAGAAAAAACCTGTGTGTGTATGCAATAGGAAATGTATATATTGTATATACAAAAGTGTATAATTGTGCCATAGGGAAAATAACTTTAAACATGGACAAAAAGGCAAACTATGAAAGAGTGGTTAGATTATAGGGATTGGTTTCTATTTTTTTCTTTTCAACAATTACATCAATAAAATTATGCCACCTGAATAAGCATGTATTTGTTCTAACTTATTTAAGAAGACGGTAAGAGAGATAACAGGGTAAAAATTATCAAAGTATATTTTCTATAAATCTGCCAAAATGAAGTACATTAATTTCTTCAAACAATAACAAAAATAGTGAAAAAAGATGGGAAAAACTTATTTTTATTATTCCCCCTAAATTCTAAATTCTTTTTTTTTTTTTTACGTTTTTGTTCAAATGAGAGAGAACTGAGCCAAAGAAAACATAGCTGTGATAAAAACCCTGAATGATCTGGATTTCTGATATTCTCTGACTCTCTCTAGCAAATAAAACACCAGCCAAGACTTAGTCAGGGAGGCGGTAGGCTCTGTTCCCCACCTTCACGTCCTCCAGGACTTAAACTGGCAGGAGGACCGCGTTCCAAGTCCAGGCAGGGACTCAGGTCTGAGTCCAGCCCGCCTGAACCTCCTCCCTCACTGTAACACACAGCAGCAAGTCTCACTGTTTCTGTCCCCTCTCAGCTCTCCACTCAATCCAATTCAGAAGTTGAGTAGGAGGGAGCTGAAGCAGCAGAGAAAATCACAATGGAACTCAGGTAAATAATTAAGAAGCACAATTATTTTGACTGTCTCCAGGGCTTTCTTCTCACTGTTTTGAAACAGCTGTGACGTCCGGAAGGAACCTAGTGAGTGGTGGAGTGATGCGTGTATAATACTAACACATCCACTAGGTCACTCCATCACTCACCCCTTCAGTAGGAGCTGACCCGGAGCAAGCCCACCCCCGGCTCTGAGGTCCAACGATGACAACAGAGGGTGTCCCCACACTCCTGCAGCTTAGAATCTTCACCAAGAAACAGACTGAAAAGAGAAAAGAGTGATAAACTAGATGAGCAGCTAGCAGGACCTGCAGGGCATGACAAGCTCACTGACAGAAGACAACTTTAGGGGGTTAGGTGTTTGAGATAGGGAGGCCATGAAGTCATTGGCTGTCCCATCTTCACTCTGGGAAAGCCAGGCACACTCGGCTGTACTTATAGATCCAGCTATTCAGGCCGCTGAAGCAGGAGAATTTCAACCAGGAGTTCAAGATCATCCTGAGCAAGATTCCATCTTTAAAGCAAACAAACAAAAAGCTCTAAGTGGAAGGAAACAGGAAAGAGTAAAAATAAGAGATACCGTCAGAGCACAACCTATTCATACTGGAGAAACTAGAAAGCCAAGCTTTAAAAGCCATTAAAAATTGATATTTAACTGTTCATAAGCTAAAGGAAAAACTCCTTAGAGAGAAGCATGTTGAAACTGTCCCTTCAAAATTTTTCTCACGAGTTGGAATTCATAAAATACATGTTCACACACAAACATACATGTGCCAAAACAGAAACACAGTCAGAAAGAGTATAAATGCTAAAATTACCAAATGTGTAGCCTAAATTATGTGTGATATAGAAGTTAAAGTATCTGCCTGAGGTCTAAAAAAATAAGATGAGACATTATGAAAACAATATGTACTTAGAAGAAAACTGAAGAGAGCTTATAGAAAAAAAGTGATTTTTGAAAGGAAATCAGAAATTCAAAAGAAGGACTAAACAGCACACTAGACACAGCTGCTAACATGTTAAAATACCTCAGCGGGCTAAGTACAGTGCACTCGACAAAGTTTAGAGTATGTATAGAGTTACACACAGAAAGCTGGCTTCCTAGACTCCTATCTACAGAATGTTAGACACAAGAGTAGTCCTGGGGTCAGCTTCTCAGGCATGCTCTCAGGAAGAAACTTCCCCTACAGTCTCCTTTAACTCTGGGAGCAGCATGACCAGTGTTCCCCAACATTCAAACAGATTTGGGAAAGTGCTCACCACACAGCTGTAAACTGAATGAATGAATAATGATGTATGCCACACGAGCTGATGGAAAGCTTGCGGTACTACTGGGATGTGATACTTGAACTTTGGGACTGTACAGCTCTAAAACATCTGGGAAAAACATGAAAACTTCATCCCATTAGTCTTCATCCCATTATTGGTCTTGGGCCGGAGATTTAGCTCAGTGGTTCCAGCGCCTAGCAAGTACGATCCCCGGTAACCACATACAACAATACCGGGTGTGGTGACTCACGCCCACCAGCAATCAATTCAGTACCACATACCCCAGTGTAGGGTGTGGTGGATCACGCCTGTAATCCCAGTGTTTGGGAGGCAGAGGCAGGAGGATTGCTGAGTCCCAGGCTTGCCTGGGCTACATAGTGAGCTCAGGGTCAGCCTGAACTATAAAGCAAGACCCTGTCTAAAAAAAGAAAAGACAACATATCTTGTACCTAATGCCAAAGATGAAACGTTGACATGACCAGGGAGATTCGGATTTCTGGATACTATTGAATGGTTGGCACTGATTCTCTTTGGTTGTCTGATTTGAATGCTGCACTCACAAAACCCAAGCCATTGTCCACCTGCCCAATCTGTGCCATCTCATTCCCCACACTCCATGTATTTTGAAATAGTAAACTTAAAACCTAAATGGCAGTGAATGTCATTCTTCAGAATTTCTAGGTCCTTCTCAGTTCTAGCAGATCAGCTCAAGTTTATCATTAGTGGTTGAAAAGGTGGCAGGGGGAAAATAAGTAAATCTTTTCACCACCGAATCTCTCTCAGTATGTACCACATTGTACATTACATGAATGCTCTTTTCTGTCCACAATGATATTTTCCAGCGCTCACACAGATGTGCTTCCATCTGTAAAAAATCAGCACAAAGCTCAGCTATTTCATCTAAAGCACAGTCTACAGATGCACAGATATGATCAGCTTCATACCAGGGATCTCATCAACGACCCAAGGGACAGAATGGTGGCTCTGTGCTATGTCTTACTGGAGTCTTAGTGGCTATCGCTTTTAAGCAAGGTCACTTCTGTTTGGAAAACTGGAGCAGAGTTTTTAAAGCAGAAGGAATTCTAGAGAAAAAATAATAATGAACAGTCTTGCCGATCAGCTATAATTTGTATGAAAGCCTAACTGAACTAAGAAACCCAGCGTGAAAACCACAAGTCACCTATGAATTAAGATAAGCTTGAAACGAAGTTACTAAACTTTTACTGTAAGCCTTATACAAAGTTTCACCCCTTTCTAGGCAGAATATTTTTTTCTGCACAGAAAATTATGGAAGAAAAAAAACAAACCTTCTAAATTGCAGATGATAGTTCTTCAAAGACTTTTGAGATTCATACCAGTTCCTGCTCGACGTTTACCAATTTCTAATGGGTGACTGCAAGGGACAAGAAGCCTCAGACCATGAGTGTCTGGGTCAGGACATTTTTAAAGAGGGGTCAGAGTGACAAATACTAGTGGTAAGTAAGTGCCGGAGTCAACCAGCATGTGGAGCTTTCTCGAGCAATGGATCTCAGAATTTTCCCCGGCAGCTGTAGGAGTGAAATCTCACCTTTAAAAGAAACAGATAAATATCCAGGGGTGAGCTTTCAACCAGTTTCTTAGTGTTAGGTTATGAAGCATGTAAGAAGCCTACTTTGCAAGCATAAGTTTCCAGGCTTCTTTCACAGCCATTCTGACAGAAAGTTCTAGTGTGTCATAAAAATGTGTTGTTTGAGATATTCATGACTTCAAAGCGGCATGCCAAGGGACAGGTAGACATTAGGAGCAAGGTGACCAGAAAAGTAAATATGTGGTCTATTTATGATCGCATTTATACTTGTACTACACCAAGTTCTTGGAATAAATGACTTGAAAGTCTTGAAAACTGCTTTGAAGTTATAGATATCAGTGTCAATAACAGAGGGAAGTGTTTATTACTAAACCCTACTGGGCCTAAAATTATTCTGGAAAGAATACAAATATGTATGAGAAGCACAAATATGTATTAAGAAAACACTACAGTGTAAAGCAGAATATCAAGCGTGACAGATGTTGGGTCCCAAGTTTGCCTGGAAATAAATTACAATAAAGGAGACTATACTATTACATTATACAACAGGACAGAACCAAACAAAATTTCTACAGATACCTTTAAGTATGAAAAATTATGTACATTCCTCAACAAATGTGATGACTTTCCCTGGGACTGACACAGTGTTTTAAAACTCTTAAAATCTGCATTGACACCCAGAAGGTTAGAGTGGGGAAGATTCCTTTTCCTAAGGTTTATACAGCACTTAGGGAAGGTGAAAAAGCAGATTTGTGACATGTCATTAAAGTAATGGAGGAGAAGGAGAAAATTCTGTCCATAAACCATGGACTTAACGTATTCTCAAAACCTCATAATATCAACTTTATGGACATTTAAAAACCTTTTTTTTTCCTTTTAATTCAAAATTCTAAAGGTAAAAAATACAGTCTGTAGACTGAATGTTTCTCCCCCGAGCCACTCATCAATTTGGGAGAAGCAGAAAGACAGAATCATCCTAAAGCTCTGTGTTACATTTTAAAAACTACACATGAAGAAAGACTTGGCCTGGTATTAGTTTATCATTTTTCTCCACATTAAAAAGTGTACCTATGTTCTAAGTTCATGAAAATGAGTGACTTCACCCTTTTCTTGTCTATCCTTCACCTCTGAAGAAAGGAAAAATAACTCTTTTAGCATCATCTACAGTTTCATGCTTGAAACAGCACCTCAGGTATATTCATAAAGTAGAAAAGGTCTTATTACTGTTATACAATTCCATTTTGGCATCTACTCAGCCATGAAAGTAGTTTCATTTTTATGCAAAATTTGCCACGTGGCATACACCTTGCATGGCTGCAACAAACACTCAAAGCTCAATTCTGCAGCCCGCACTTTTACTGGAGACTCACTAGGTCGTGTGCTTTGGCCATCATTACCACGCGGTACTTCAAGAGTACTTATGTGAGTGCTGTATAAGTTTTAATTATCGTGATAAAGAAGGGGTATAACGTGGAGTTATACAGAACACTGAATTGTCTATTGGTGCCCTTGTCTGAGTCTGGACCAAACGGGGCTTCTAAAGAATTCAGATTTATTTTTAAAAAATCTGTGTCAGCATATGCAGGAGGAATGGGCTTCAAAAGACATATTGCATGGTCTAGGAGAAAGAATCAGGCTCTGAAGCATTAATATGAACAAGATTTGAAGCCAGGAAGAGTTCTTTATATACTGAATTTTTAAAGGCAAGATTGCTGTGAATACAACTGCCTTTGAAGAACAGTAAGCACTGTAAGAATAGTACTATAGCTTGTATAATTAAGAACAGCATTAATAGCTTATTGTATGAGGAATATATCCATGACATAGAACCTACATATGACAAAGTTTAATTGAAGTGAGCAAATGTTAGCCACCTGCTACTTTCCTAGTACGGCGGCAGGTGACTCCAAGTCTTAGTTGTGCCTTTCCAGCCGCACATTTTTCAAAGAGAAAAAGTTCAAATTATCATTAATCATTTCTACACCGGTGAGAGTAGATTTAGAGCTTCCCGTGTGAATAAAAGTAAAAAGAAGCCAGTGGGAGAAAGAGAGCCACAAACAAAAAAATAAAGACAAAGAGGAGAAGCCCACAGTAAACAATCCTCAGCCCTGTAGTTGCCGTGGGGATCCCCTCTCCTGTACCCCAACATCTAGTCAAGGGCCTACAGAGGAGTCACCAGTAAGGAAATAATCCAGAACCAGAAGCAGCTGGCTGCTAAGACACCTGGCAACCGTCTTAATTTTTTTTAATTTTGAAGGGTCAAGAGTAAAGCCCTGAACGCCACGTGCTTGAGCCTTGGCTGCTCTCCCTCACGTGTCACAGTGCTTCTCGGGACGAACGTATTCCGAGAGCTGTCGAGGCCCTCTCTACGGACAAAATGAGGCGAGCCCTGGCGCTCTGTGAGAGGCCCGGCTCTTGCTGCTTTTCCGACAGCGATTATTCCTGACTCGCAGTTGATAGGTATCTGACGCTGTTCACTGCTCTGGTTTGACACGTGTGCATGTTTCGTAAACCAGCTCAGAACACGGCAATGCTCAGCATCCGTGTGATGCAAGGCCAACTCGTCAGAGGATCTTGAGAGCCACTGTCTCCTTTGATGGTGCACCCCGCTGCCTTCTTCCCCTTAGACCTAATCCTGCATCTCAACAAATCTAACAGTTTTGACTACAGTACCCCATATATATATATTTTTTTTTTTTTTTTTTTTTTTTTTTTGAGACAGGGTCTCACTTTGCAGTTCAGGCTGGCTCTGAGCTCACTATGGAGCCCAGGCAAGCCTCGAACTCAGCAATCCTCCTGTCTCTGCCTCCCGAGTGCTGGGATGACAGGCGTGAGCCACCACACCTGGCCCCCATATATTTTTAACACAAGTCAATTTAGAGAATTTGGGAACCTCTTATTGAAAAATTAGGTAAAATAGACACATATAAAGATGCTTCCCTCTGAATTCATTGCCTTTTCCTGCCTACTGATTACACCAGCCAGAGATCAACTGGCCAGAACTAAAAGCTATGAAAGAAAAGCTTAACTAGCTCCAGCATGTTAAAGAATTTTAAATCCAACCTAATCACATCTCTAGTACATTTACTTTCAGATGCTTCCAAATTTCAAAAGCTAAACTGTAGATTTTTTTTTTTTGTTTTTTTTTTTGTTTGTTTGTTTGTTTTTGGAGACAGGGTCTTGCTTTGTAGTTCAGACTGGCTCTGAGCTCACTATGTAGCCCAGGCAAGCCTGGAACTCAGCAATCCTCCTGTCTCTGCCTCCCGAGTGCTGGGATGACAGGCGTGAGCCACCACGCCCGGCACTGTGGTATGTGGTATTGATGGCTGGTGGGCGTGAGTCTCCACGTCCAGCATTGTATGTGGTTTCCGGGGATCGAACTCAGGACCTTGCGCTTCTGAGGCAGGCACTGGAACCACTGAGCTAACCCTCCAGCCCTAAACTGTAGATTTTAATGTTAATTTGAAATATAATTTGTCACCTACCTTATGAAAAAAAATGCCTTTAAAAGGAGAAAACTGCTCATTGTTTTTGCCACATGACAAATGGGAACAAGAAAGAGCTAAACGGGAGAAGTACCAGAAACTGGAAGAGCATCTCACACATGCAAGCACTGCCAGAATAGGCAGGTTTTGAGCTTTTGAAAGATAGTCTAGGTCAGGATATGGTTTCTCCTTTGGATAAGCAAACGCTATTTGAATCAGAGCATTTCACTCAGCCAGTGCCAAAGGCTAATTAATCAATTATATATACCTCATGTTATAATGAAATGTCTAAAGCTTGCAAAATAAGCACAACCCATGTCATGGAGAATTTTTAGCTTCTCGGGTCTGAATATGAACATCAAGGAGAAATCAGAGGAGCAGTGACAGTTTGAGTCAGGACTCAGCGTTGCAATGTTACAATCCCAAAGAAACTTCAGTGCAGCTGAAACACCCAAAGAAGTTGTTTCGAGGGCTCAGGGAATCCAAAGGACTGTGTAGATAAATCATCCCAAACAGGAAGGACAGGGATTTGAGGAGGTGCGGGGTCAGGAACACACAGGGCTAGAGCTAGGATGACGAATACCACAAATGTCTCTCCTTTCTCTCCCACTTCCTCTTCCTAACTTCTTTCTTTGTGGTTTTTATGATACTGAATTCATTATCTCCCTCTGCAAAACAAGGTCCTGCAAAAAAATGACATCATCTAAAATGGCCACATGGAAATCTCATGGAGAGGAGGGTAAATAAGAAAAGGCACTGCCAGGGAGATAATTCTACAGATGCCCGCTTAACATCAACACTAAGTGTTACTTGGAACTGAAAAGTAGTTTATTTACACAGAGGAAAACAGCCCTGACAGACACAGTGGAAAGGACTAAGAATTCCCTTATTTCATATAATATAAAACCTTGAAAGAAGGGAATGAAGACATCTAAATTATTTTTACACTTTCATAGTGTATCTTTCCTTTTTTAATTTAAATCTTCATTGGTACATTATATATAAATATCGTGATCACACACAACATTGAGAATTTGTACCAGCATATGGCACAATTTAATTCTCATTTTTCCCATTCCCCCATCCACCCTACAATCCCCTACCCCGATATACATAAGCTTTGTTTCCCTCTTTTCCATCACCATCATATTTTTCTTACCCTTGTTACTTACCCCTATAACTCATTTCCCTTTGAATATTTTTTTATTTCATGATATCTACCATATACTCTAGGGCTCAATTACATTTTCAGTTTCTCATACCAGAGAAAAGATATAATATTTACAAATCTGTGACCTATTTATTTCACCTGTGAGTATGTCCTGAAGGTACATCCATTTGAATATAAATGACTCAAACTTACCATTCTTTAAGGCAGAGTAATACTCCATTTTATAGAAAAGCCACATCTTCTTTATTCAGTCTCCAGCTGATAGGCATTTGGGTTGTTTCCTAGATTTAGCTATCACAAACTAAGCTGCTATGGGCATAGGTGCACATATGTTGCTGTGATATGAATATTTTGATTCTTTCATGTATAATCCAAGCTGGGAACTAGGAGGGTCAAATAGGACCTCTAACCCAAGTTTTTTTAGGAATCTCCACACTGATCTCCATAGTGGTTGTACCAGCCTACATTCCCACCAACAGTGAAGAAGGGTTCCTTTCTCCCCACAGCCTCACCAGCATTTGTTGCTGGTTAATTTCAAGACAGCAGCCATTCTTTGTGCAGTGAGATGGAATCTCAGTGTTGTTTTTATCTGCATCTCGTGAATGACTAGTGATGTTGAACTTTTCTTCATGTTTCTTAACTGCTTCTACCTCTTCCTTTAAGAAGTGCTGGTTCATTTCAGACGCCCATTTTTTAATTGGGTCTTTAAATTTGGAGGGGGGGTGAGTTTTTTTTAAGTTCTTTGTATATTCTGGATAGTAGCCCTTTGTCTGAGAAACCCCTGGTAAAAATTTTATCCCAATTTGTTGGTTGTCTTTTTGTTCCACCAGAGGTTTCTTTTGCTGTGTAGAGCTTTTTAAAGAGAGCCAAATATCCTAAATGGAAGAAAGATAGCCTCTTTAATAAGTGGTGCTGGAAAAACTGGGCTTTAACTTGCCAAGGACTAAAGCTAGATCTGTCTCTTTCACCATGTACTAAATTAAAATCAAAGTGAATTAGGAACCTAAATATTAAAACAGAAACAGTAAACCTTCTGCCAAACAGTTTAGGTAAAACTCTTGGAGACATGGGACTAGGCAAAGACTTTATAAACCAAATCTCTCTAGCATAAGAATTAGCAGAAGAAATCAACAAGTGGAATCTCATCCTATCTTTCCTTTTTGGATGAGGCCAACTTTATCTTGTCAAGTAGGAAAGTTTGGATGGAAAGATCAGGTCTCTGATGCAGTCTGCTTGGCCACAGCTTCAGAAAGACAAACAGGGTCAGATGTGAATTGTACCTGGTCACATAACCTAGAGAAGCACCATATGTGTCTCTAACAACCAGTAAGAAAGAAGCACTTAAGGCCATGCAGTGCTACTGTTTCTGTTGTTAATTTGTTTCCTTTGAGAAGAAAACACAAGAGTGAGCTGTAGATCTCAACATAAGGGAACTTCTAAAGACAGTGCTCAGTAAATTCTTCTCCCCTGTCCTGATTTGAAGGTCCCCTTCACCTGCAGGAATTTATATCAGTCAGAAATTCTCTGAAAGGATAGAAAAAAAAGTTAACTCTACTTTGCTAACTTAAACAACAATAATGGAGGCCAATATCAACAATTAAAATTATTACTTTTAGATAAAACAGCTAACACTGATGAACATTTTTGTGATGTACAACTCCAGAAATTTTATGTGCATAGGATTGCCATACCTCCTTTACAAAAGAGTGAGGATATGTTTTCCCACAAAATCCAGCAAGGTACCTTTCCTGAAATTTAGTCTTCTCATTGATCTATAGGTAGATACCTGATACATGTTAAAATTCAGTATTTAAAAAAGAAAGGTTTCCCACTGTAGACCATGGCTCTCAGAATTTCTGTTGCCAAATACTGCCAGTGGGAAGAAGGAAAATAACTCTCTGGTCCCCAGACACTCTGGCATAGCCTAGGTGAAAGCAAAATCTGAAAGGTAGCAATTTGTTTGCTAACTGAACAAATTCATCAAACTAGTCATGAGGTATTCTTGACAAATGGCATAGTCTATACAACATCTAAGTTAAGCACATCCCCACAGAATCCATTTTCTGGAGATGTTATCTTCTCTTTGCATTCTTTTTCCAATGTGTAAAATGGGTCTTAAACTTTTGAATCTTTTATGCACTTAAAATCTTGATTTAACAATATTTATTTTGCAACTCTAAGGACAAATCCTTTGAATGGCTCAACAAAATCAACGCTTCAGCAAAATCTGACAGCACTTTGCCTGTAGCACTTAAGATTTTTCTACCCGAATTAATAAAACATACAAAATTCAGATGACAGCATATGGTGCCTTCCATGGGAATATTCCATTTAAATTATTGAGACTCCTACAATCTGATTCCATTTTAATAAACCCATGAAAACCACCTCTTACATTATAAATGTGTAACTAGCTAGATTAAGTATTTTCATATGCTTTGCTGATTTCTCCAATACCTGCAGGAGTTAGCATAAATGTTGTATGTTTAATCAAAGGATGAGATGCATACTATTTATCATGTATTAAGAACCTATTTAAATATTTCTAAAATATCAAAGGAAGTGACAGTCTAAGCCAACCCCAGCAAACAACCCTGATGCTTAATATATTCCTGTGCCAGTGCACATCCACAGTATATTA